>PVLD010007776.1:0-88837 GCA_004027595.1 Dinomys branickii
AAAAAAAAAAAAAGAAAAGAAAATAATTACATCAAATACAGTGATGTTGGAGCAGTATTGTAATCCCAGCAGTCTGGGGAGAATGAGGCAGAACCATCTTACTTTCCAGTCCAGTCTGGGAGATTTAGCAACTTAGACCATGTATTTTTTTTTTAAAGGGGCTAGAGATACAGCTTAGTGTGAAAGCTTGGGGTTTAATCACTAGTCTCACACGTGTGCACATTTGCACATACACACACTCACTATGACACTGAGAATAGACTGAGTTGAGTACTATTTAGAAATTACTTTAATAGCATTATTGATTTTTATTTCACTTTCTTTTTGAGCAGCAGGTTGAATCTTCATTAATTATTGTCTTGTTTTAAATTGCAAAAAGCAAACATTTTACTGTTAGTATTTTATCAGTAAAAATAAATCTGCTTCAAATATAAAAATAATAAAAATTTCAGAATATTAAAATTACATATTTCCAACTCTAATTCCTTAACTCATGTACAAGATATTAGTCTTCATTGGACAAGCTCGCCAGCATATATTTTATAGGAATTAGGAAAAGTACTACATTTTAACACATTAACTTCTCTTCTTGGTGATTTCCAGTATAACACAATGAAGCTTTGGAAATTGTTGGAGTGAAGGGTAGATAAAGCGAAAATAGGCCCCATCAGTACTGAGCATGACTGGGAATTTAGTGTGCCCGGTGCCAGGGCTGATTAGAAAGGCAGTCGTGCTCAGAAGGACGGTGGCTTGAGATTTAGGTGCAGTAACCCTGTCCCTAGGCGCTATCAAAATCGTTGTATTTCTTTACTGTCCATGTGTAGACCCTCGTACCCATAGATATAAATGTACATGTCCATTAAAGGAGAGAGGGAGGCAGAGAGGCTGAGCCAGAGCGACAGCGAAAGCTGTGCAGTGACATATGAGATGGTACCTGGGAGTTTTCCCTGAGGTAGTTCTCTCTAATTGTAAAGTTGGAGTAAACCTGTGTACTTTGTTTCTTTAAAACGTGACTTATTTAGATAACAAACAAAAAATTAGCTTGTTTGTGAAATTAGAGAAACTATATTCTGTGAAAAGAAAAAAATACTTGTATTTTCTTTTAAATATATGATCTTTATATTGTGCTTTTGTGTTTCAGATACTGTCCCTAACCTGATTATGAAATTTTTTAAAGTAGTCCTTTCCTTATGCAAAAGAAAACACCCATAAAACTATTCAAAACTTCAAAATGCTCATTTAACTTACCATCTGAGATATTAAAGTGAAAACAAAACTAAGTCTATATACAAGTAGAAAATACACACAATTTTGGCAAAATGTAAAACCTCTAATCAATCATTGCTCTAATGATATCCATGCTACCTGGGCATCTGTCAGTAAGACTGTGCATGCTTGCAAAGCATAACTAGCACCATAATTTTGGAAAGAGGACCAACCACTCATGTGGGCTTTATCAACTTCAAGGATTACTATATTTTATGGTAAATGTATGAAATTTTACCCAAAGCATGCATTGAGGCTTTGCTCCTCAATGTAACAATATTGGCAAGGGGCCTAGAGATGCCTCTGGATCATGCGGGGGCAACTGTCATCCGTGGGTTAATACATTTGTGAGTTCATAGCAGAAGGGCTCTCAGGAGGTGGGGCTCAGAAGTCAGGGGCCAAAGCCTTTGGAGGGTGTGCCCTGTCCCAGCGCCCTCTTTCTCTCCGTTCTCCTCATCTCTCTGAGCTTCCTGCTTAAGAGAGCAGATGTCCTCTGTCAGGTCCTCTGCTACAGCACTTTGCTGTGGAGACAGCTGGGCATGGGCTGAAATCTATGAGACTGTGCTCAGAACCACCCTTTCCTCCTTTAAGTGAGTGAAGAGTGTCCGGTATTTCGTTCCAGCAATAAAAAGACGATGAATATGAATAAGTTATCAGTATGACAAAATATATTAATAATAAGCATTTTAGTAACATGGACCAAATGACCACAGAGATAATATAAATGTTTATACTGAGCTTAGAGGAAAGGTAGTGTCAGGCCTGTTATTTTCCAGATTTTTGTGCATATATGTTTTTAATATGTACCAAACTAAATTAAAGCACATTATACCATTAATAGAACAATAATAACAAAATGATTCTAATCACATTATTTGACACAGAGATATTTGTTACTGTTATTAAATTTTTTATTCTTATTTTATATAACACCCTACTCTATAGTAGTATTTGGAATACGGCTATAGTTTTGAAGTTTTAATTAAGATTTTATAATTACTTAATAGTAATAATAATCATAAAAATTCTTATATTGTAATTGGTATGTTATAGCTGTTTAATTTAATGAACCCAAACTAAATACTATAGTTATAATTTTAATATTATTTTTATATTATTAATAATTTGAAAATATTTTCTTGATATACATAACTTTGGCTTTCATTGAATTATTTATTTTGAGTAATTTTTATTAAAAGAATCAGGGACATATTGAATGATCATTTCTATGACTAAAAAACATATTACTGCATTGATTTTCTAAGGAGTTTCAATTAATCTCATGATCAGTTTATGAATTTGCCAATTCAGCAATGAACTTTTCAATATTTAAATGGCATTTCTTAGAATTTAAATTTATTTATTTATTTCTGAGACAGGGTCTTGCTATGCAGTTCAGGCTGGGCTTGAGCTCAATTTGTAGCTCAGGGTGGCCTCGAACTTGCAACGATCCTCCTGCTTCAGCCTCCCAAGTGCTGAGATTACAGGTGTGTGCCACCATGCCCGGCTTAAGAGTCTAAATTTAAATGGACTCATATAATTATCTTTTACTTAGTGACCTTAATGTAATTTATGCTCCCTGTTAGTGAAAGAATCTTTACTTCAGAAAGATACATATGAACCAATACAACATGAAATGCTCTTCAGAAGAAAGGAATTAGACAGAGTGAAGAGAGGTAGACAGGTAATCCACATATCACCATGTTATATTTTTTCTCTTGAAGGAGAGGAATGCTCAGGATCAGTGGAGCAGATTAGAATGCTAAAGCAAGTACAGAGACTCGCACTACTGGTGGCGGGGTGAAAGTGAATTATTTTTTTCTCACATTTTATATGCAATGGCTTGAAGTTGACGAGTCCCTCGCTTATGTTGAAATCTGCAGTGGCGCTTGGGGGCGTGTCCTGTCATCAGGGTTCTAATCCCAGTGGGCAACCCACTGATGAATTCAGAGTCAGAAGGGATTTAGGGAAGTGGCGAGAACTTTAGGAGGTAGTTCCCCCACCACCACCCCGTTTCTGTCTCTCTCACCTTCCTGACTCCCGGGGGGGGCGGGGAGCAGCTTTGCTCTACCGGGCTCTTCCTGTCATCCTGCCTCTGCCTCCTCACAGGGCTAGAGAAAATGTGGAGGGGCCGAGTGACCATGCACTGAAAGCCAGAAAGATGTGAGCCAAAGCGGTCTTTCTTCCCTGCAAGTTATTTTTCTGAGTTCTTTTTTCAGTGACAAACAGGCAGCTATGAACACAATATCTAAAAAGGAAGAAGCATTCATGATAACGTGATGAACGTGATGTCTGTAAAGTTTAAGCAATGGAACGGTGTTGTGCATCTAATCAAAGGCTGGGTCATATCTGAGGTCATTGAAGTTCTATCCTCAATATCTTGTTTTATCTTCCCAGGAGCCATTAATTATTTGTGACATTTTAAAAAGCTTGGAAATGGCTCATTCTAAGGTATAATCACCTGAGTTATTAAGGTGTCTACAAGTTACACACACATCAGCACGTGTATGGGTGTTAGGTAATTAATCATTTCTTCAGGTAGATCACTTAAGCCACTATTAGTATTAACATAACCCTAGAATTTAGGATAAAATACTACATCATTATAATAACATCATATGTGTCATATTTTTTTCCATTTTATTCAGTCTTTTTAAAGAATTGGGCCAGGCAATAAGTAGTCTTTGATGCTATAAAGATCAAGATATTTTATTTTGAAGAGTACAAAGTTAGGAGAGTGTCTTGGTGAGACTAGAAGTTCACCTAGAAGTTCAAAGAGTAAAAAAAGCCCCAGTAGATTATTTTAATGAGAGAATAATTGCTTGCTATTGAACCTGAAACAGAAAATGTAGATGGATGGTTAGACTGGCTTTGCCACAACTTTATATGGTAATAAAAGAAAAATTCTTTGAAATCTCAAATTTAATTACAGAGGCTGGAAGAGAGGGCATAACAGGGGGAGAGAGTAAAGTAATGATCATAGGTCAAAATAAAGCAGCAAGAATAACGAAAGAGCAACAACTGGTGCACGTCTCTAAATGTGTGCAGAAATCGTGACTCAAGCTTCAGGTTTCTCAAATAATTTAAAGACAGCCTTCAAGATGCTCGATCTAAACTACTCTGAAGCTCACTTTCTGTGGGCTATCATCATCCCATAAAAGTTCCCCTGCTCGCCATAGTCCTGCTCTGTCTGTAGAGGATGTAAAGTAAATGTGCAAATCTTAGACATCCCTCAGTTTGTATCATAAACATGCTGTAGAGCTGTGCCTTCTCTCAGCTTCCTGTTGGCATTTGCGCAGCCTTGGGACCGGATGTGTTCTTTTCTGTATTTATCTGGCTCGTGTCTCTAGTGGCTTGGTAAGCCCTTTTATTTCAGAGACTTTTTGATCTTGGTCTTAAGAGTTTTGATTTTAAATATATACATATGTGGTGTGTGTGTGTGTGTGTGTGTTTGTGTGTGATATACAATTATATGCATGATATACAATTATATGTGTATTAGTGTGAACTAAATAGGAGAAAGATGCATATAGGTATGTGCATGTACCCACATACACAAATACAACTGTTTCTTCATATATAAAATGTCTAAAGATCCATAAGATGTCTTTGTAAAAGCCTCTATCTTTTGTGTAAAACAGGTACCTCTATGCTTCTCTTCTTCCAGAGCTCCTGCCTGTCTATATTGTTTTGGTTCATGTTAGTTGGCCCTAACCTCCAGCAGTCCTCACACAAGATTATAAAATAGCATTTATAACCATTTAGCATCGATTTATTTATTATGTTATCTTTCCCATTGGACTAAAAAGCTATTTACCTGGAGTTGAACTCTTTGCTACTAACTCAACTTACTGACACACAGTAGAAAAGGAATCAATGATTTTTCTTTATGACTGAGAATGATCTATAAATATTATTCTAATATTGATGCAATACAGAGATATATTTATCTCATTAAAGGTTTCAGTGAATACAAAAATTATTGGTATGTATTTCAACAACACTACCACTCTTTTATTCTGCTGTAAAGCACTAATTTCTCTTTTTTCTTATAGTTCAGTTTTTTGTCATTAACTAATGTTGGATACAGCTAGCAGAGAAAATTTATGTCTTGGTAGCTATTGATGATTCTTCACTTTCTTTGAGAAGTAAGTCATACTGTCTATAAAACAAATCGCAATGCAGTAAGATTTCCTCACACCCAAAGAGCTCTTGGATCACAGCTGAGTGATACAGCACTCTACCATGTATTATTTTAGACATATGCTTGTAACCTAGAATGACACAGTGTTAATGGCAGATATTTAAGGAATTTCTAGATCATACATATTGCTGTAGATCAGTAAATTCAGAAGTACACTGTAGTTAGATTTTGATGAACAATAGGTTTTAAGTAAGAAAACCTAGAATATGACATAGAGTGATCATTAGAAGGGCTGATTCTTTTCGTTTGTCTTCATTTTTTGTGGTATTTCATTCTATTGAGTTTATGTTGCCAAAATGGATGGGAAGTAGAAGGGTTAACCAAAGGTGTTAGACACAGTACAACTTGCAGATTATTCTCTAAACTGTGTTTGTTCTGGTAACATACTCTGTGCTGTGAGTTTTTAGTTGTTGTGCCTCAAGAACAAAAATTAGAAACCTCTAGAGAAAAGCAATGTAGGAAGAAGCATATCTGCATGAGCGAGAGCTGAGACCTGTTCATGCAAACATAGCGGGAAGGGATCAGTAAAACTGACATAAACAATATGTGTTTATGAATATGCACCAAGAAAATCCAAAGTAAACAATAAATTTATTTCAGTCACACACAGTTTGAATCATGGACATTTTATTATATTGTTTTGCTTTCATTGTTATGTGGAGGAGATACTTTTTGGAGAGAGGAGATTATTTTTTCATTTAAAATACTGTGATGAAAACAGAAAAAATCTGACAAACACCAATAAACTTATTCCTGGCTGTAGACAGATGTGACAGGTGGCAACAAATGTTAGAATAAACGTTATTAGCTGCTAGAACAGAGATATCTTGATTTTTAAATAAGAGCTTTAGAAGTGTTTTTTTACTTTCCTAAAATGAAGACAATTACAAGCATCACATGTGATAATATTCCCTGTGACCCAGAAATAAAGAGTCTAATAATCCTGGGGCGTAATTCTCTGTAAGCTACAGTTACCTGACATACTCATATTTATCACATACTGCACAATCCATCTGGCCTGAATATAAGTATATCCTTCTTCTCTGCTCATTCTTTGATTATTCTATGAAGTAGAGGGTACAATGTGTGGAATTTGTGGCCCTGGACTCTGAGCGTATATGCTCTATATTATCAGAAAGGTGTAAACAGGCTAAACCTGGATGTATTGCCCAACTTTTGTCCCAGTGGATGGCAATAATGTGAATATTCCAGTAAAGAGACTGACATGATTTTTTTGTTATTTTCTCAGTGCATATAAAAGTTATGTTTATATAATACAGTGCAGTCTACTGAGGGAGCAATAGCATTATGTCTAAATATAATGTATAAACCTTAATTTAGGAAATCTTTTTCTCTAAAAGTTGCTAACCATAATTCCTGTCCTTAGTGGAGAGTCTTGGTTCAATGATGATGCCTGACTTCTTGATGTGTGGCCTACAAAATGTACCTGTGTAGATAGCATGGAAAAGAACATGTATGTCTCTGTCAGAGGTGTTGGCTGACTGTGCGAATTATCAAAGAGCAGTAATATTTTAAAGGAAATCTTTCTTTTTTCCTGAGCAATAATCCAAAAAGTGGGTTTAAGACATTCAGCTAACCACGTGTTATGGTTTAAATCTGAAATGCCCCCTCCCCAAGTTTCCTGTGGTCAGAGGTCAGGGTTTTGAAGGGTGAGTGGATCATGATTAGCTCGTGTTCTGTTTGTCATTACATTAGTCCACTTCTGAGTTCCTGCTCATCGCTGAATATGCTACTAGCAGGAAGGACCTGGCTGGAGGAGGAGGTCGCCAGGATTCTGACCTGGAAGACTGTGCTCTTGTCCTAGGCTCTTGCTCTTCCTCTCTTCTTCAGCAGCCATGGGCTGTGCGGCTTTTCTCTGGCATACGCTTCTCTGTGCCGTTCGTTCTTTCAAACCATCTGAGCGTGAGCAGATTGAACCTTCTGCAACTACCAGCAAAAAATAAGCCTCTCCTCCTTTAGTTGCAGGTGTTAGATATTTTGTCACAGCTTTGGGAAAGTAATCCACCATGCTGTAAACTGATGTGCTGTCATTAGAGACTGTTCCATTTATAGAACAGAAGCAGAGTAAATTTAGTATAATTTTTAAATGCTTTAGGATTCTCACATTAATAAATGAGTATTGGTTTTAACTTCAAGATGTCAGCTGCATTAGCCCCTAGCAAGATAGTCAGCTTGGCCTCTCAAGCATTAGCTTCTCTAATAATGAAATTTCTACACATCTCTTCCAATATCAGGCTGTTTCATCTCCACTGAGAGTCTGTTGTTCAGTAGCTCTCCTCATCAAAATCTCAAGTAGATCCTCCAGCTGACTTGCACCAGTTTCTATAACAGCCCTGTTGCTTCACCTTGCACTGTTAGGTTATGACAGAGCTTCTTTCCTAAAGTCTCATGACCCGGCCTCTGCTAGTGTGGACTGTCCTCCTGCAGCTTCCTTGCCTCTTCATTCACTGAATTGCACAGAGTTGGCACAGGCTTTGGGTTAAAGTAAGGTTATGAATAATTTGATGTTCATCCAGATCACACATACGTTTTCCATATTGGCAATGCATCATTTTCACCTTCTTCTCATTGGTATAAATATCAGTGAAGTGTTTTTAATTTCCTTAAGAATAAAGCTTTTTTCACTAAGGTAAATCATTTCTAACTCTTGAACTAAAGTGAGACCTGTGTAGCTTTTATTTATTTGAAGACTTCACCTTGTGTGGCTATTAATTGGTTTAATGATAGTTTTACTGTTATTTTAGGAAATAAAAAGATCCAGTGAGATGAAAAGGGATGTAGGAAGGGTCAGTCAGTGGAGCAGTAAGTGTGCATACATTTTTTCATTAAGTTCATTTCCTTAGATGGGTACACTTCATGGTACCCCCAAATAATTACAATGGTAACATCAAACGTCACTGCTCACAAATCAACATACCATATACAATATGACACAGATACTCAAACTGCGAAGGAAAACGTGGCACTGACAGACATACTTAATGTAGGGTTGCCACAAGCTTTAAATTTGTTAAAAACTTTAAGATAATTGTAAAGCAAACTACAATGACGTGAGTTATATCTACAATTGCATGCAGTATGCTTTTATTTGGTTGGGAGCAGGTGGTTTTGTTTAGGCCAGTTTCATTGTGACAGTATGATAGCGCTAGTCATTTGGAATTTTTCAGATGAATTATAATCCTGTAAGGCCATCTTCATAAATGTAGTCTGTCCGTGACCAAAATGACATTATCCAGTTGGGTGACTGTTTTTAAGAGGGTCTATTTTCTGTTACTTTTGTTACAATGAAATAGGTATCTCTACTTTTACTGTCACAAAAGTACTTGATACTTAAAAAAGTTCACAATGTGTGTGACTCTTTCTTCTTATACCACTAAATTTTGGGTAATTTGGCTCCTCTAATTCTATTTGCTTTTTTGGAAATAATTTGTAGCGTTCCATTGTCTTTGGCACTCCATATGTGTTACCTTTTCCATTTCATAATTATTGCCATTACAATTCCAACAGACTTTGTGTAGTTTTCTGAATGCAGATCCTTCACAACATCTTTTAGGTTTATACCTAAGTATTTTAATTTTTGATGCAATAATAACATATTAATTTTGCATTTCGTGACTTTGAGAAGTTTATTAGTACAGAAATATTTTGAGCTTTTTTTCTGAATTTCTACATAGACAATCACATTACCTGTAAATAAAGATATAAATGTACATATATTACTCCTTTAAAATGTACATAACTGGGTTCTTGTTTTTGCTGTTCTTGACAACGTCTTATCAGGTTCAGACATTCTTAATGTGTCCTCACAGTTAATTCCATAAGCCAATTCATGAGCTAGTTCTCCCTCTCCGTCTGTCCCTTTCCCTCTGTCTGTTTGTCTCTCTCTCTGTGGATTTATATGTGTCTTGGTCCTTTTTCTCTAGTGGAACATTGATTAATACAAGGGTATTAATATGCCCATTAAGTGGTATATAATTTTTAAAACTTTTTCCTATTTATTAGGCTATTTGACACATTTAAAGATGGACTTGATTTCAAAATTTCCATAAATTAATTGTTTTTAAATTATTTTATAATTCACAAAATCTCATTATACTTGAACTGGATCCCACAATCCCAAAATATTGCTGTAGCAATGTATGAGAAATCAAATTAGAAAATAAACACCTTTGAAAGAAGTGCTGAGTCATGAATAACTAATCACCTTCTACCAAATGGACAGCTGTGCCATGGAAACTCGTGACTTTAATTTTGACATGTAGACAGTTTTCATTGCAGAGATGAATGCTGCTTACAAAAGCACTCAGACATAGAAAATGATGTGTTTTATAGCAGGTATAAAATAAATGAGTAAGCAAATAATCAAATAAGGCATAATAAATCTGAATAAAACAAGTGATTTTAAAAATTTTTGAGATACCTTTGAGATATTTTAAATCTTCAGTACAGATCAAATATTTTCATTGAAATATTTCATACTACTCTACAAAATGTCTTAAGAATTGTCCTATATAGGCTATTCTTGTAGTAATTGGATGTAGTTGTTAAAAGTAGCATAATTTATGGTTGCTTACTTGGTTAAATTTTTAAAATGTATTTAATTAATATATACATACTGTATACATACTATATGCTTTTTGCATCATGCCATGAAAGTATTTGTCTAAAGTTTTATAATTAATATGTTAGACTTATAAAATACTAACCAAGTAGTTTTTGGATTTGTGAGTGTGTAATTGACCCACTTTTTAAATAATGGAGTAATTCTTATAGGTAACAAAATCATGTTATATAACATTTTTTCTATATGCATATTTTACTCATGATGTGAATATGGTATTATTACATGCTTTAATAACTTATTAAAAGCTTTGCTCACCCAAAGTAGCTATGGTTCAAATGTGCTTGTGTCTTCTCATATATCTTAAGCATTATAATTGTTTGCACATTATCCATACAAAAGTGTGGTGAAGGAATTTTCAATGTCAAGTATTTTAGAATTAGTACAGGACATAGGTATATTCCTCAACATACCTTAGTCTTTGGGAGAAAAATTCTCCACATTTAAGTTCTGGATTACATTTCTTATTCTCTTTAATGGCTGGATCAGTGTTGCAGTCTTACATCTGGCAATCTAAGCAACTTCGGCGAGGATAAGAAAATGTAGTATAAAAACCACTGTTCATTCTTATCATCTTGTTTTGAAACCCTGTTTCATTTTTTTTTGTTGTTTTTGCTTTTCTTTATTTTTGTCTATGTTGTTGTTATTTTGCTATTGTCCTTTTTTATTCTCTTTAATTTTTTTCAAAACTGTTTTTGTATGTTATAATGGAAGAAAATCATGAAACTATATAATTTTCAATTTTCAAAATAAATATTTTCTCTAGAACATAATATTTCAGAGTTGACCCACACGTTATATTATTTTTGCTTAATTATACCGCTGTCAGTTTAATTTTAAAGTATATGCTGTGTTTATTAGGCATGCAATGAGGTAAATAATAAAATCTACTCACTTCCATTGTGTTACTATATTTAGTTCCCTTACTGTCCCGGTTAAGCTCCTGGGTGGGGGTGGGGGTTTGACCAGAGTGAGATCCTCTTGGGAGGTAAAGGATCATGGGACACTGCACCCTTCAGCGAATTACTCTGCAGCAACTCACGGCTGACCGTGTGGGGGCGAGGGGTGGCAGTGGCAGGGGGGTCCCTGGAGTGGACCTAGGGTGGCCGTATTTGTAGCTGCATCCCTCTTCTGGTCATCGCGTGATGAGTAACATTCTCCCACCAAACGCTTCCACCATGGTGTATCTAATGTGAGTCAGCCAACCATGAAAACTCCGAAACCAAGAGCTGAATAAATCTGTCCTGTGCATTGTGGGTGTCACGTTTTTTTCAGCAATAGGAAAACAGACCAGTGTACTTACTAAACTGCTTATATTTAAATCTTAAATTCCATTATTCTTCTATACCTTCATTTCTTCCCAATGTAAATCTTTGTTTCTTGTGTATCTTTATTTCTCCTCATCCATTGTTCTAATATATATTTACTGGCTAGTAGCTGATTCTTGTACACACTAAATATAATCTTTTAAAGGTCTGTTCGTGTAATTTCTTATAGTTTGTATGCCTAGATTCTCAAATATATTAACTCCTGCTCCATCTCGAATTCTCTCCACATAACCAGATTCAAATCAAATGTACTCTCATTTTGTAAAACATCCTCATGTGTAAAGTGAGCAATATCTCAATCATTTTATTTAATGGTTTGCAATAATTTTGTATGATTTTGTGACACCCTTCTGACAGATTATATATCCTTGTGTACAATATGTACAATATTATACTTGATCAGGAGAGTGAATGGCTATGCATTTCCTTTTTATCATTATTAGTAATCCTTCTCTCTATATAAATTTTTACTGTAAAACAATATGAAACATCATACAAGAAAAGACCTCATATACACGTTTACAGGATTTCTTGATTGCAATGTTTTCTGTTGTGCTTGCTTTCGTCTCACTGTGTTTGTTCATTCTGGTCCTTGTGTGCACAAATTCCACTACAGATGTTGTTAGTGAGGCCGCACTGAGTGAATTGGAAATGAAATTAAAAGTCATTTAGGTTTTGCTACTAGCCAGGCATACCGCATTCCACCCTGGTGATGATCTTGAAGAATAAGGAATTACTGGAAGCCATTAAAAGATCTGATTTATTAAAGGCAATGAAACTAAAATTCAAGAGGGGTCTATATAGGATACAGAGAACTTACAAATGACCTTGACTGGGGCTGGGGATATAGCTCAGTTGAATAAGCGATTGTCTGGCAAGTGCAAGGTCCTGAGTTTGATCCCTGGTACCGCAAAAAAACAAAACAAAACAAAACAAAACAAAAAACAAAACAAATGACCTTGACTGATGACAGACACAGAAGTCTATCCTTTTATCCCAGCTCAGTCATACATTTTTATTCTGATTTTGAAATAAAAGCTTAAACCTGACTGTGGCGTTGAATTTGCTGTTAGTTCTGAGGGATTGAAATAACTCAGTCAGTTTCATTTATTAGGTAGTACGAAGGTGAACGTTGACGCCATGCTCTGGTGAAGGCAGCTCAGAACTTTTGGAAACAATAGATGTTCTGAGCATGGAGTAAAATAGCTTAGCAGAGGAAAACCTGAATATGGATGGAATACCTATTCTAGAAGCAGATGCCTAAAAGGGCTTTTAATTGTACAAAGGTGTCATGGCTTATGTCCAGTTGTACCTGCAAAGCCTTATGCCATTATAAGTGGGGTTTTTCTCCAGGCAGCTGAAACTAGAGTGTGCAGTGCTAGGACTAAAAGGTGGTGGGACTAAGGGTGGGAATCCTGGGAGACTGGACACAATACAAAGGACAGAAAGAAGCGTATTTGCCCTTGTTGTTTTTGAAACTTTCTGCCCACTATGAACTGTTCTCTGCCAAGGCCCCCTACCTCGGAGCCAGCAAATTATTTAGCTCTACGAACTGTGAGCTAAAACCTTTCCTCTTTTAACTTTGGGTGTTAGGTATTTTGTCTCAGCAACAAGAAAAGTAAGACACCAGGCCAAGTCAATGCCAGATTACAAAGCTTTTCCAGGGCAACAGTTTTGTTTGGGGCTAATACTGCAGGTTACAAATGGATAATATTCGTGATCTGGCACAGTGAGAATCCCATGGCCTTAAAACATATCAATAAGTACACACTGCTAGGACACTACAGAAACAGTAAGCTGTCGTGAATGACCAAGTTTCTCTTCCAAAGATCCCCTCCTGAGTAGCTATGTGTGCAAAGTAGAGAAGTACTGTTTATGGAATAACCCAGTTTTCAAAATGGTGCATGTCTGTGTTGGGTAAGTAAAGTCTTTGATGTTCATAGTGATAAAACTCCTTAATGACCCATTTTGCAGAATGTGTCTGCTTTAAGTGACAGATCATTTCACATTTGATATCAGATCATTTTTGACAAAATGGAAATACTAGTCAGTGGAGAAGAGTCACCCAGCACAGGTGCTGGAACAAAGGGTTGTCTGTATGCAAAAAGAAATGAATAAGCATTCACTCTTATCCAACAGCATGCACGAAGCCCAACTCAGAATAGACCATTTGCAAGGGTCTAAATTTACATGGCAAAGACACAAAATTTCCAAAGGAAATATAAGAGAACATCTACATGATTCTGGAGTGGTATGAGATTTTATATGTGCCATTAGTAGTGCAACCCAAAGAGGAAATACACATTTCTCTTCATCAAAATTTTAAAAATAGTCCCTGTGAAAGGTTCTGTTTAGAGACAGAAAATCCAAGCTATAAATTTGGAAAAATGTACAATTCACATGTATAATAAAGAATTTATCAGAATGTACAAAATATTTTTTAAATTTCACAATCAAAAATCCAAAAATAGTTTAAAAGATTCACAAGCAACTCATCAAAAATACTTACAGATGTCATATAAACATATAAAAGATTGCTACAACACTTGTCACTAAGGAAATGCAAATTAACACAGTTTGATGTCAATATCCGCCTAATGGGATGGCTATTAACAAGACCAACAACAATGAAGACCAGATACTGCTGTTGCTGGAGAGGGTACAAAATAACAGGAATGTACATCTACTTATGTGGAAATGGGAAATAGTACAGCCACTCTGAAAGATAGTTTGTTTCTTATACATATCAAAATAAGCATACCATAATATCTGGTATTCCTGCTTCTATGTGTTTTTCCAACAAATTTGATAAATTATATATAAAACTATGTGTCATCATTTATAGATGTTTTATACATAATTTTCAAAAACTGGGCATCAGCAGTTTCCCTTCCATGTGGAACTGTGTGAGAAAGCGACATGTGGCCCAAACAAATAATGGGTGACTGCTATTCAGGAATCATAGAGATTAGCAATTTAAGGAAACAGATGGGTCTTAGAGGCATATTGTAAGTGGAAGAATCTATTCTAGAATGTCACATAGTGTATGATTCCAGTTACGTAGCATTCTATAAAAGTAGTGCTACCATACAGAAAAATAAGTGTTTGTCAAAAGTTTATGGGGAATTTTCATTATTGGGAAATTTTAGGATGGAGAAAGTATTCTGTGTGGTACTAGAGTGATAAATATGTCACTATGCATTGGTAAAAGATCTTAGAAATTTTCAAAACTGAGGGAACATTGATGTGTGCACTGTTTTTAAAAAGCCAAACTAGGAGTCATAGTGTCTGGAACAGATGATAGACTCTGATAAATGAATCTACTACATACAAACATTACAAATACACAGTATAACATCACAGAAGAGGTTTGTGTGGGGGAAGGTAAACACTCTTAAGTAACTCTGGGAAATAATGTTTGCCTGGAAACAGAGTAAAGACAAGACTATACATAAATGGCTGAACTCAAATTGGTAAAGTTGCTTTCTCAGAGTAAAATACAAAGATGTTTGTAAAGGGCTTCATTACTTACAGCTGCATCTTCTGTGGTCTTACTGTGTTCTATTTCCCTGTCTCCTGCTGCAGTCTCATTGACATTGCAAATTATGGGATCCTTTCTGGTCCTAACTCCATGAGCCAATTTTGCTCTTGTTTTCTGGCCTGCTCTTAACTGTCTCTCTCAGATCTGCCAGTTCCCTTGGATCATGTGACTTCTTATTTCTCTTTCCCCCTTCAAAATGAACTGATGCTCTAGTAATTCATGCATGTGTTCTTTATAAAACATGTAAGACATTCTTGCCTTGTTCATCATTAGATTAGATTGCTATTTTTATTCTTTGTCTACACTTCACTTTTATTTTCTTAAATCTTAATTCATCTGAGACAAACTTCAATCACCATTTCTGGTTTAGCATCTTAGTTGGTGTTACACATAACCAGTACAATCTTTCATATCTTGAGTTATTTAATGGTGCATTTGGATATTTTGTATGTTTGTACATATATGCTATTTAAATATAGTATTTCATTTATACACTATTTATATTTCATTAATATTGACATCATTTGACATATTTTATTTTTAAATAAATAATAACAGAAGAATATTGGTGATGGAATACAAACTTTTATTCCCCTCAGAGAGTTTAATTTAGTTTATAAACTATTAAATCAATTAAACCTATCTAAAACACAAAAGAGCACATTAGTTTCCAATTTTCCTCCTTACATATAAAAACAGTAAAAATTTTGTGTCTTGCCAGGCCCAGATGAAAATTTAGTATTTATTCATATATACTATAGAGTTGCCTTGTAACAAATACTGGAAAAAGCAGTTCTCTTCCACCAAATTGAATAAGAGAAATTGAAGACACATTTTTAACAAGATGTTGAAAGTTGCTCTCCAAAATAAATTGAGAACTTTTCTTAGCATCACTTTCATTTTACTTTTCCTAAACTACTTTAGAACAACTATAGATTCACAGAAAACGGCAAGGATAACACAGAGTCCTAGTTTCCATATATTTTATAACAAGTCTCCTCTATTATAGCTTATATAATTATGGTAGATTTACTATAATTACGGGTCTGATATTGAATTAATATTATTATTAAGTAAAGTGTATCCTCTACTAAGTTTTTTTTTGTTTCAGGATTCTATCCAAGATACTTCCTAAAGTTTAGATCACTTCATTTTAAGCTACCCTGCCTAACTTCAACAGCATTTCAGATTTTCCTCGTTTTCGATGGCCTCCACATTTTGTGGGATTACTTGTCAGACAGTTTGTATATCACTGAGTAGGATTTGTCTGAGATTTCTGTCATTATTGGACTATGGTTATGGGATTTTTTGAGGAACTCCAGAGATGTAATGTGACATTTTCATGACACTATTTCAGTGGTGCAAGCTGTCAATATGACATATCGCCACTGATGTTGACCCTCATTTCCTTGCTGAAGGGTTTTGTCAGGTTTCTACATTGCAGTTGTGCTTCTTATCCCCTTTCACAGTTCTTTGGAAGGATGTCCCTATGCACAGTTCCCGTCAATGAGGTACAGAGCTATGTTCCACTTGCTTGAAAGCTAGCTTGGTGACTAAATATTTGGAATTTTTCTGTTAGATTTGTTCTTTTGTTTTTAATTTCTTCACTTATTCATTGCTTATTTTATTAGCATAGACTGATGAATAGCTATTTTATACCATGAGTCCAGTACTACTTTGTTGCTCTAATTTTTACAGATTTAGACATTGGGAACTCTTTTAGTTGTTTCCTGTGTCCCTTTGACAGACCCTATTCACTGTGTGTGTGTGTGTGTGTGTGTGTGTGTGTGGTCTGTGTTGAACAACTTTAAACTTATTGGCACTGTAAAATTCAATCTTTTTTGTGATTTTCCTTCTCCAGTCTTACAGAGAGCTGTTTATTCAAGACTTCCAGTTTCCTTTATTGGAAAATGGTTGTAGAAGTGGAGGCTTTGTTGTCAGGTGTATTCTTTGCCACTGTATGTCAACTGTTATCCACTGTTAGCTGACACAATGGGGAATATTTTAAGCATAAATATAGGCAAATGCAGGTTTTCTCTGATTATGTCTTGGCATCTTACATGAATACAGGAATTTATACTTTTCCTTTAAGTTATCCAGTTGGCACAGAATTAGTAGTAACAGCTTCCTATGATTCTTTGTGATTATGTGCTACCAGTCTGGACTTAGCTTGTTCTTTAGTTCTCTTGAGTGTAACTTTAGGTTGCTTATTTGAGACTTGTCCTCTTTTTTGATGTGTTTATTATAAACTTTATACATCTTTCAAGGGAATAACTCAACCCAAATATTTCACTTAGGGTCTCCTTTTGGGGGCATACAAACTAATCCAGTTATATTTATTTTAGTCTGCGCTGATTGCCTATCCTCAGTGTGAACTTCATTTGCAACTCTCTTCAAATTCTATTGCAAGTCCCATTGCATCTCACTTCCTCTGTTATTGTTCTGATAAGCCATGAATATTTATTTAAGTTTGCATTATATGGGCTTCATACCTTGGAATAAATCAATAGCCAACTAAAAATCTTTCTTTTACTCTTCCTCTACAATTTTTTCCTTATGTTGTAGTGCAATTTGAGCTTTCCAAACTATGAAAAAACTGGAATTTTTCTCTGTATGTGATTTACTATCACACATGTCTTGCTTTCAATGATTATCATTATTTGGCTTATATCTATTTGTCTAACTTTATCTGACCTCATTCTTTGCCTTGTTACTATGCTTCATCCTTTCTGGAATTTTCTTCAACTTCTTGAGCAGTCTAAGCTTGTATCTGCCAAGGATCTTTATATTTGCTGTGACCTGTGCTTCTAAGATCTCTCTCTCCTCGACTCCTGACTCTGTTTTTATGACTGATCTCTCCTCACATATGTATGCATGACAGAAATTTTCCTGTCTTCCAGATTAAAATCCCCCAAATGCCATTGTCCATCCTTGCTTGCTTCCTTACCCCTTTTTATAGCAGTTTTCAGAATCTGTAATTATGCCACTCTTACTGGCTTACTTTTTAACAGCCATCTTTTCTTCATTAGTAAGCTCTTTGAAGCAGATACTTTGTCTCTTTAACAAAAAGGAGGAAATCTCTGATGGAAAACAAAAAGTAGCAGAAATCATAAATATTTCTTTATTTGAAACAAATTTTCAATATAGCAAACATAAAAGTAGCTATTATAAAAATATAAAAAAATTAGTATCTAGCACAGTAGGCAATGCAATATTTTTTCAAATACAAACATTATAAAACAAAATCACATCAGAATTTCATTTACTTTAGTAGACATAAAGTGTAAATATATACTTTGTTGGGTAACTAAATTTTAATTGCACTCTGGGGAAATGTGAGAATAGAAATTCAAGCCATTTAAATGAAGATGATAAGTGTTCAGGGTGATAAAATCTTGAACTGAGTTGAGTTTAATATGAAATCATTTATTGGAATAAAACAGTACATAGATCAATAGGACAGAAACATATTCTGCTCAAAAGAATATGAATGTTTAGTGGCTTTATTGCAGAAACCTTTTAGTCATCTATATCATATGTGATTTTATCTCTATTCTGCAGATCTAAAGCATGCACTGAGGAATTGTCATTTACATTCATCTTAGGAATGATTGGTATGTACTGGAGATAAAAATATTCACACACATAATTTAAACTCTTGTTTGTTATATATTTTGTAAACTAAATAAATGAGAAGAAAAATCAATTTATCAATACTAACATTTGTACAGATCCTCTTAAATTATTTTTGACATAACTTTTAAAGAGTTGCTGATGTTATCTTTTAGAAAGCTGAACATTTTTCTTATGACCTATAAATATTGACAAGGAATTATGTAGGCAATAGACCTCATGCTATTAAATAAAACATACAGTGGAAAAAAAATCACTATCATTTTGTTTAGAATATAGAACAGTAAGGTAAACCAAAACCAATAATTTTACCTTATTTCTTTTGGTAATATTTTTCTTTAGAATATAGAACAATAAGATAATTGAATATGAAACAATAATATAGAACAGCAGTTGGATATAGAACAGTAAGGTAATTTGCTTACCATAAAGTAACCAGGGTCAATTATTCCTTCTCCTCTTCCTCTAACTGTGCCATGGCGGCTGCCCAAGCTTTTCCTTCAGGAGGGATCTTGCTTGCTCTGTCTGAGGGCTTCAGTTCTCATTTGAAATCCTTTCTGGGACCAGAGGACCTGCTTCTCTTCTTCTTGTCTTTCTCATGTTGCTGTGTTTCAGTGTCTGGGTGGTGATCCTCTGGGAGGTTCTTTCTCTACTGCTTACCTTGTTGCATCTTCCTGGAAGTGGACAGTAATATTTTTAGATTTACATGTTTAAATAAGTAAGTGAAGAAGAAATGGTTTGAGTTATAAATGTACTTCTCCTATGTAAGTATGTAGGAAATAGAGTTTCTTTTCCATGAAAAATTTTCACATTAATTCCTTTTGGTCACTAATTGTGTCTTTATATAGGACATTTTCTGTTGTTCATTAATTCAAAGTACAGTTAGTAGATACACTTCAAGACAATTTCTCATGTTTCCAAAATGTGTACTCTACTTTATGGAGACAATGAATTTTTTCTTGATATTCTAAAATTAGGCATTTCATATTCATTCTATTCAGATAATTCTTACTTACTTTGTTTCAATAATATGTTCAGTTGTCACTTTCAGCGGTATTTGTTGAAAAATTAAAATGGCCACAGATTACTTGCAACTCCTCTCATTAAAAGATGAATTATATTTCTTTAACCATTGATATTGGAATTACTTTGACCAATAAATTGTACCAAAATGACTCTTTTGTGAATTCTGAGTGGGCTGAAGATGCCTCGTGTTTTTTGCCCTCATTTTCTTGTTGCTCTGAGATGGTGCTGTGGAAACAATTTCAGATGTGCTGTTGAGAGAGAAGAATACAGAGAAATCTAAGTACCATTAAAGTCTGTAAAGGAAGGTGACTTTTAGCATATCCTTTTAAAGTAGAATAATTCTAGTCTTAGTGCAAGCCTCAAAATGTGTCCTGAGAAACATCCTGGAGGGGTTGTAAAGAGCTAACTTTGCAGTTCTGACTTCGCCCTGGAATCTCTGGCCTTAGATAAACATTGTAACCATAAAGGAAATGTATGGTTATCTAAAGGGAGACATATAGAACAGAGTACAGAAAATATATATCATTGTGGCTGGAGCCTGACCTGGTTGCATGGCACAAGGAAAACACATTTTAGGCCAGGCCTAAAATGTTCCAATCTGTTACCATGGAAACCAAAAATGTATATAAGGTGGGAACAAAGGCAGTTAAAGCCCAACTTTCCGATCAGCAAATCAGGGATGAGGGGTGACCAGTCCAAATTAGTTTTATTAAATTAAATTAATAAAACTCCATTTGTTCTGGATGAGCTCTTTGATCTCCTGTGGAATTCAGCCCAATCTTTGCTGTAGCAAGACTGTTCAGTGTTTTAGCAGCCATTTAACAATAACTGAGTTAAAATTTATTTATAATCTTATGTGTAATTGTACTAAATGATTTTAATTAATTATGTCTTTATTAGATGATTTGGGGGGGCTTGATGGTAAATTCATCATTGTGGTTTTGTATTTTAGTAATCAAAACCATCAAAAATATGTTCAAATTCACAAAAATAATTCCTAAATATTTTTTAGTAAAATGTAAGTGACTGACTCATAGTGATTGGGAATTTGACTAAGATGATATATGCAAATCTAGGTAATTATTGCCCATTGTCATGTAGCCAATTATCAAATGCCAAGAAGCTTAAAACAACATACATTTATTATACTATCATCACCTTATCTGTGGGTCACTGTGTCAATGGCTCTCTTGGGATCTCTGCTTGGGGATCTCATTAGGCTATAATTCAGGTATCAGTGCTGTGATCTTATTAGAAACTCAGGTGGTGAAAGACTTCTTCCAATTCCTCTCAAACACTGTCAAAATTAACTTCCTTTTGGCCCAGAGAAAGTGGTTGAGTGAATCTGAAGATAGAATTTCAGATCTTCAGGATAGCCTGAGAGCTGATGACCTTGAAAGAAAGGATCTCTTTAAAGTCAACAAGGAACCAGGAGAAAACAATCCAACAGCTGCAAGATGAAGCAAAGAAAAATAATGTGCGAGTAATAGGAATCAGTGAAACAGCAGGAGGCAACACAAATGACATAAAAAGAATATTTGGAGAAATAATAGCAGAAAATTTCCCAAGATTGGTAAAAGAAACTGATGTGCAGCTAAATGAAGCATATAGAACTCCAATGAGCCACAACCCAAATAAAACCACCCCCAGGCATATAATAGTCAAGACCCCAGATATGCAACAAAAGAACACAATATTAAAAGCTGCTAGAGAAAAGAAACAGATCACCTATAAAGGAAAGCCCATCCAAATCACAGCAGACTTCTCAATAGAAACCATGAAATCAAGAAGAGCTTGGAGCGAGATATTACAGGTTCTCAGACAAAACAGCTTCCAATCCAGACTGATGTATCCTGCAAAACTATCCTTCAAATTCAATGGAGAAATAAAATATTTCCACAACAAAGACCAACTGACAAACTTCATGAGTGCCAAACCGACATTACAAAAAGTACTGAAAGATATTCTAGACAGAGAAAAAAGTGACCACAATCCCAAGAACAACAATAGAAAGGAACCCTTAAGCAGAACAAGAAATTAAATAGCAAAAGTAGGAAAGCAACATCAAGTAAACAGCATGACAAGAATAAGCTAACGTATAACAGTTATAACCATCAATGTAAATGGCCTCAATTCACCAGTCAAAAGAAACAGACTGGTAGAGTGGATTAAGAGACAGAATCCCACAATATACTGTATACAGGAAACACACTTTACTCAAAAGGAAATCCATAGACGGAAAGTCAAAGGTTGTAAAACAATCCTCCATGCAACAGGTTCCCAGAAAAAAGCAGGGGTACCTGTCATGTTTGCAGACAATGTAAACTTCAAACTGATAACAATCAAAAGAGACAAAGAAGGCCACTATATACTAGTTAGGGGAAAACTGCAACAGGAAGAGAGAACAATCCTAAACATGTATGCACCAAATACTGGAGCACCAAACTATGTAAGGCAAATCTTAATGGACGTAAAAACCAAATAAACAATGACACTACTGTAATAGGGGACCTAAACACCCCTTTGATGCAAAGAGACAGGTCAACTGGACTAAAATTCAGCAAAGATATAACAGACCTGAACCAAATGTGTGAACAAATGGACTTAGTAGATGTTTACAGAGTGTTCCACCCCACAACACCAGAATACACATTTTTCTCAGCTGCACATGGGACTTTCTCTAAAATAGACCACATTCTAGCTCATAGAGCATACCTACCTAAATGCAAAAGGATTGAAATTATCCCATGCATATTATCTGACCACAGTGCAATGAAATTGGAAATTAATGACAAAGGGAATTCCAAAAGCTTTATAAATACTTGGAAATTAGACAACAACTTTCTGAATAACCAATGGGTCACAGAGGAAATTAGAGAAGAAATTGGAAAATACCTACAAACAAATGAAAATACAAATACAACTTATAGGAATCTGTGGGATGCAATGAAAGCAGTCCTCAGAGGGAAATTTATACAATGAACTCACACATAAAGAAAACAGAAAGAGAACAAATAAATAGCCTAATGTTGCACCTCAAACTTTTAGAAAAAGAAGAACACGTCAAGCCCAAAGCCCAAATAAGGGAGGAGATTATAAAGCTTAGGGCAGAAATTAATGCAATTGAGATGAAGAAAACTCTACAAAAAATAAGTGGATCAAAGAGTTGGGTTTTTGAAAAAGTGAATAAAGTTGATAAACCTCAAGCCATTCTTATCAAAAAAAGAAAGGAAAGAACTCAAATTCATGCAATAAAGAATGAAAAGAATGAAATCACTACAGATCCTACAGAAATTCAAAAGATCATTAATACCTACTTTGCGAATCTTTACTGCAATAGGATAGAAAACCCAGAAGAAATTGACAGATTCCTAGAAATGTGTGAATTACCAAAGTTGAACCAGGAAGATATAAAAACCTTGAACAACCCAATATCAATTAATGAGATTCAAAATGTCATTAAAAACTTACCAACAAAGAAAAGCCCAGGCCCTGATGGATTCACAACAGCTTTATAAAACATTCAACGAAGATTTAATGCCAACACTCCTCAAACTCTTTAGTGAAATTGAAAAGGAAACAATTCTCCCTAACTCATTTCTGGAGGCAAGTATTATACTGTTACCAAAACCAGAGAAGGACCCAACCAAGAAAGAGAAAGATTGGCCTACAGGCCAATCTCTCTGATGAACATAG
This sequence comes from Dinomys branickii, assembly GCA_004027595.1. NCBI lineage: Eukaryota > Metazoa > Chordata > Mammalia > Rodentia > Dinomyidae > Dinomys > Dinomys branickii. Next base: position 23,337 of record PVLD010007776.1, read on the forward strand.
ATCTAAAGATACTCAATAAAATACTAGCAATAGAATGTAGTAAATCATAAAGAAAATTATATACATGACCAGGTTGGATTTATTCCAGGAATGCAGGGATGGTTCAATATTCGCAAATCAATTAATGTAATACACCATATCAATAGAGCCAAAGACAAAAAACACATGATTATCTCAATAGATGCAGAATAAGCTTTTGATAAAGTCTAACATGCATTCATGCTAAAAACCCTAGAAAAAATAGGAATAGATGGCCTCTATCTCAATTTAATCAAAGCCGTCTATGACAAACCAACAGCCAACATCATACTAAATGGACAAAAGCTAAAAGCTTTCACTTTAAAGTCAGGAACAAGACAAGGATGTCCACTGTCACCACTCCTATTCAACATAGTTCTGGAAGCACTAGCCAGAGCAATTAGACAAGAGAGAGAAATAAAAGGAATATGGATAGGAAAGGAAGAAGTAAAATTATCGCTATTTGCAGATGACATGATACTTTACATGGAAGATCCAAAAAACTCCACAAGAAGACTCCTTCAGTTAATTGACAAATTCAGCACAGTAGTTGGATACAAAGTCAACACCCAAAAATCAATAGCATTCCTATACACAAACAACAGACTGAGAGAGAAATCGAGGAAACCATACCTTTTACAATAGCATCCAAGAAACTGAAATATTTAAGAATCAATCTAACAAAAGAGATAAAAGATCTGTTCAATGAAAACTATAGTACTCTGAAAAAAGAGATTGAAAGGGATTTCAGTAAATGGAAAAACATTCCCTGCTCATGGTTAGGAAGAACCAATATTGTGAAAATGGCCATACTACCAAAATTGTTGATTCAATGCAATTCCCATGAAACTACCATCAATGTACCTCACAGATCTAGAAAAAACATGACTTAAGTTCAACTGCAAGCAGAAAAGACCCAGAATAGCAAAAGCAATTCTGGGCAACAAGGTCAAGTCAGGTGGAATCACAATCCCTGGCCTGAAGTTACACTACAAAGCTACTGTAATAAAATCAACCTGGCTCAAAAACAGACCTGAGGATCAATAGAAAAGGCTGGATGATACAGCCACAACCACAAAAACACTCAGCCACCTAATATTTGACTAAGGGGCCAAACAAGCCCACTGGAAGAAAGATAGCCTGTTCAATAAATGGTGCTGGAAAAATTGGCTTGCCACTTGCCAAAGACTGAAAATAGACCCAAGTCTATCACCATGCACCAAACTCAAGTCAAAATGGATCACAGATCTCAATATTAAAACAGAAACACTAAACCTGTTAGAAGAGAAAGTAGGTAAAAATCTTGAAGACATAGGAGTAGGCAGAGAATTCATGAACAAAAATCAAACTGCAAGGGAAACACTTCAAAGAATCAGTAACTGGGATCTCATCTTACTGAAAAGTTTTTGCACATCTAAAGAAATCACCAGTAGAGTAAAAAGAAAACCTACAGGTTGGGAAAAAATCCTAATTGGCCATCCCTTGGACAAAGGTCTTCTATCTAGAACATACAAAGAACTTAAAAACATGAACCTGTCCAAATTCAAAGACCCAATCCAGAAAAGGGCAGCTGAGATGAATACACACTTCTCAGATAAAGAAACACAAGTGGCAAATAAATATATGAGAAAATGTTCTACATCTTTAGTCATTCGAGAAATACAAATACAAACAACATTGAGATTTCATCTCACCCCAGTAAGATTGGCCAGCATCAAGAAGTCGTCCAATAACAAATGCTGACGATGCTGTGGAGAAATAGGAACTCTGCTGCACTGCTGTTGGGAATGCAGACTGGTGAAACCACTGTGGAGATCGGTTTGGAGATTTCTCAGCAAACTACGTCTAGAGGTCCCACTCAACTCAGCTATCCCCCTTCTGGGTATTTTCCCAGAAGATCTGAAGACAGCATATCACTACAATATATGTGCACCCATGTTTATAGCAGCACAATTTGTAATAGCTAAATCGTGGAGACAACCCAAATGTCCATCCACAGAGGACTGGATTAAAAAACTGTGGCATTTTTACACAGTGGAATATTATTCAGCTGTAAAGAAAGACAATCTAGGGGCTTTTATAGGCAAATGATCACAATTAGAGACCATACTCGTAAGTGAGGTAAACTAGATGTGCATGTGCAAACAGCATATAGTATCATTAGTGTAGGACCCTGGAGGTGAGAATATAGATTGGGAGGTATGAATGGAGACTGCTCAAGGGTAGAGAGCAATCGGGATGAAGGGAAGGAGAGGAGGAAGAGGGGGATAGCTGAGTAGGTATGTATGTATGTGCGGGATGGCTGACATGGTTGCACTGTTGTCTCATGTCATATTGATGTGGGAAACAATCGGTGATTAGTTGTTTTATCAACCTTGTATGTCTATTCGTATTCTCCTGGTTATGCACTTTGAAGCTACCAACGTGCAATACAACAACCATTGTCGATCCCCTGCTACCTGTAGTTCAGTTTTTGTACTGTTCTTGTGCCATTGTGTGTATGTTTGTTAGTGTTTTTGTTCTTTTACTTTTAAAATCAAAAAAACCTCTTTACTCATTAAACTATAATTTATTTAAATGTTTAAAACATGAGAAATAAATAAAGTGGGGTAGGAATAAGCCAGTCTGTGTTATTGGTGTCTATTGTATGATAAAGCCTAAGGATATAATAATATTTTTAGTATTGAAAAACATTAAAAGTTGGCCTTCATCTAATGTGCAAAGATGGAATCATTTCTCTTTTATGGTGCATATATTTATTGTATCTTTTCCTCCTAATAACACACATGGATCTAGCTAGGTTTGTATAGCTGCCTAATGAAGATACATGGAAGCACTTTTCTCATGTTGGTGTACAGAGAGGACCCAGTGGTAGGAACCAACACTCTGGTCACAGATGAGATTGCAAGAAATTGTCTTGTGGGGAATATAACATGATATGTCATGATATATACAAGGATATATCATGGGATAATTGTACTACTGATGTCTAATGGTTTGTTGAAATGAACAGGTAATGCTTATATTTTTTTCTTGAGTAATTTTACATGCTTATATCTGGTAACCTGAACAACCAATTTGAAGACAACAAATATAATGTAATGATCATTGCTCAAATACTACCATCTTGTTTAGTGAAGCTCCGTATCATTTCTAATTTTTTATTAGTTTTTATTGTCTTTAATGGTTTCATCAATCTTACATTCTTACACCTGGTAATCTGAGCAACTTTGTTGAAAATAACAATATATAACATAACAACCGTTGTTAATTCCTAGCATCTTGTTTTGAAATCCTGTATCTTTGTTGTTGTTTTTGTATTGTTTTTTTTTGTTGTTATGTTATTTTTAAAAATTATTTTTAAAATAAAAAAATTGAAGAAGAAGCTATAGTGAGAGGTAAGATTGTTAACTCAAAATGCATAAGCTACTAAGAATAATTCAGAGCAGGACAGACTGCAGGTGTACTAAGAGAGTTTCTCTCTTTGTGGCTTTTTCTGGGTTCACGTGTGTCTGCCCCTAATTCATGTGCTAAAGATGTCAATCTCAGTACATAAGAATGTCATGCTTAGTTACAATGAGGTCATAATGGAGTAGGGTCCTGCCTCAGTGCCCTGTAAATAGTGCACATTTGGACATGAAAACAGAGAGGCAAAGCTAAATGCACATGAAGAGACTGGAGTGATACCCAGAAGGGCCAGAGAGTGCCAGAAACCCCAAGGCAAGAGAAGCGTAACACAGCCTCCATCTCCATCCGTGAAGAATCCCCTTGTGCTGACGACTTGCCCACCAACTTGTCTTCAGAACCAGGAGGCAATGTATTCCTGTTGTTTCAGTCCTCAGCTTGTGGTAAGTTGGTGTGTCAGTCCTGGCAGACATGGCACCGTACATTCCTTTCCACCAAGAGTCAGGAGCCTGCCACCTCTCGGAGCCTTACTCATTCACCTCAAGGAAGAGGAGACAAGGAGATGAAAAAATGGCAAATAAATCAACTCATTTATCAGCCAGATGTTTAAAATATTGATATAAACAAATTTACGAACAAAAGATATGATTTACAAAGAATTGAGGTTTTGAGAGAGAATAGGTGAATTTTTATCATTATTAACATCGCTTAACTTCAAAACCTGCCTTTCAAGTTTGTTATTTTGACTTAGAAATTTGACTTTGATAAAGAAAATCTAATTCTCTTTAACAAAGAGAATTTTTAGTTGACTGCACAGGAATGAAACTCAGAGAACTGTGTGCATTTCTGAGAGAAATTCTGGTTCAAAAGGGAGCACAGTAGCTGGAGATTAGGAAGTAATTCGGTACAGTTTTACTTTATATCCAAAATGGGTATTCTGTAAGGAATGTGTTTTTTCTTCACTCTAAAATTAAAGGAAAAAAAAAATTAAAGGAATTTCAAACTCACCAAGTTCAAAACACCAAAGCTGTATTCTAATGAGTGAACTAAAGAGAATGGCTTGATAAATATCTGAGAGAGAAAGAAAGAATCTGCACAACCCTGGGTTTGAAGCAAGGAAAATGAAGATGGTTAGGCATTGCTAGAATGTAAGATTATAAAAAAAAAAAAAGCTAGAATAAGAAATGAATCCTAAAAACCATCAGACATTATTCATTTCTGCCTGACTGAACAGATGGTGACATATGAGAACAAGACTTCTTCCTGCTGCCAGTCTTGTCCCTGGGAAGGTGATAGAAATAAAGAGATAAGGAAAACTAAATTTTCCTTTGAACAAAGAGAAATCAGGAAATTGAACAAACACAGAAGTAAATGGGGATATTTGAAGGGATTATATATATATATATTATCTCTTCAAATATATGCATATATATTATACACATACATATACATATATAATTATATATGCACATATAGAGATATATATTTCTACTAAAGCCCTGAATTTTTGTATTCTCAAAATCATGTTATGTAAATTATACATAGAATGACTGTTATACTTTCACATGTTTCCTTGCAGCTTGTTATTTGATTATAGCGACCTGGAAAATTCAGCTCTCGTCATCCTAAAGCTCTGAGAGGCAAACATTCTACTTAATGCCGTATGTCTGTTGAACTCTAGTGATGGAAAAACTACTGTTTGAACAGTGCCATGAAATAATTAGGTTTCACTAGGTATTCTATGCCATCAAGCTCCGATTTAGACCTCAAAACAGAAATCTGACCTGTCTCCAAACATGGTGTGATCTCTTTTCCTTTTCCAAACACTATTGCATCAGTTTTAAGATTATAAACACTTTTGCCACCTTCCTTAAAAACAGAGAAATTATAATTTTTCCCAGTTAAATTATAGTCCTGTGGTAAATAGTATGCATTTTGCACATTATTTGTGCATATTGTCCATGTTTTCTGGGTGTTCATGTTGTTTTTGAGAGGCTAGGTCTCCCTATGTAGTTGAGGCTGGCCTGGGATTCCCTGCATGTTACTTGCCTTGGCCTCCTGAGTCCTGAGATTAGGGGATCGTGTCACATGTCTGACATTTTGTGGAATCTTGATATTGACTACAAAGTGTCTTATGAATACAATTATGCAATGAGCATTGGGCCTAGGATACAGAGAGAAGTATGTCAGTCAGCTGCAAACATCAATCCCTTGAAGATTAGATGTTTGTAAATATGTTAAATTTTAGAGGAAGAGAAGGGTGACTTGGTCTTAGATTAATAGAAAATGGAACCAAGGTTAATATTTCACTGAGTGGTTAACAAATATGGATATATATATATATATATATATATATATATATATATACTGAATGAAGAAAAGAGGCAGATGTGTGATGAATGTGAAGACAAAATTCACACAGACCAACAACAGGTGAGGATAATTACAGCAGCTACATTTTGAAAATGAGAAAAAATATACCTGGTGCCTGTTGCAACTTCATACATGTTGTGAAATTTAAATCTTAAAACTCCCATGAAGATTTTATCTGAATTATTATGTGTACATAAATAAACTGTTCTTAAAGAAATTAAGAAGGTGCTCCAGGCCATGTGGTGTATTCTTTCTAATAGCCAGCTTCTAACTGTAAAGATCAATAAGTGTATAACCAGCATCACAGTTACTGATTAAAATTATTCCTTTCATTTTATTCCCAACTGTGCAAACATGATTGTCAGGTGACTTTTTAAAAACAGGGTCTCACTATGTAGTCTGGGCTGACCTTCACCAAGGCTGGCGTAGAACTTGCAACCATCCTTCTACTTTCAAGCCTACTGAGTGCTGGGATTATTGGCATAGGGTACTATGCTGAGCAGTTTTCAGGTAATTTACTGTGATAAAATTATATGTTCAGTTTAATTGTTTCTTAAAGTGATAGGTGAACCCTAAAAACATAAAATTAGCAATATTTCTGCATTTTATTATTACTGCAACTTCTTCCTCTTACCTAAGGTGAATCAGTCCTTGACTTCAAGTTGATGTCTGCTTTATCTATGTTTCAGCTTATGAGAATGATTCTGAGTACTATTCTATGATAGCCACAAAAAATAAGCCTTATAACAGGAAATCTTCTTGGAGACTTCAGCTGTTAAAGTTTTGAACAGAATAGTATACAGAGCTGAATACTTCATTTTAAACCAATACCACATCCAATTCCTGATTGAAAAGCTCCCACAGTATCAGAGGTATTCATGTAAGAAGCCCCTACTAACCAGTGAACAAACATGGGTCCTAAAGGAGTATTAAAAAGAACGCATGTCCCTCTAGTATTAAAATAAGACAATTTAAAATTTGACAACATTTAAAGAAAAACAGGCAATCTTAGATTGAAGAGGTCAGATCAAGTGTCTATCATTACAGTGATTCAGGACACCTCAAAACCTGGCACAGTGAGTGAGCAAGTTAATCCACAGAGAATCCAAATCTTGAATTATTTTTAGCTGAAAACTACTACTTTGGTTCTCCTCCTATTTGGACAGCAAGCCAACCTAGCAGATGGAGCCTCAGTAGGCCCTCTAATGACTGGAGCAGTGTGTGTGATTCTATGTGTGTGTGTGTGTGTGTGTGTGTGTGCACTTCCAGCAACTGATACAGACCCTGAAACACTTGGAAATACCAACTTGATTGTCTTCACTTGTGTAAGGCTATACTCCCTAATAATAATTTAAATATATTTTTCTTATAAAAAGAACAATTATTTTCAAGTTTTTTAAAAAACCATTTTGCATGTGATGTTACTCATATTATTAAAAAAGGTTTGAAAAATTTACCCTCTTAAAAAGGGAAATAAAAATTTTAAAAATTCACAGGACCAAAGCTTATTTTATTTATACTGAATGAGAAAAATTCTACAAAATATATGCTTTCTTGCATTAAAATAAAAACTCTTTTAACTAAATTGACTGAGAAGACAAACACATCTCCTGCTCATGTCAGTAAGCTTTGTGAGCCTAGTAGGGGCAGCACATTTATTTGGGCCATCTGTGGACTCCTGTGGTGTGCTTTAAACAGGAAATTACACTCATATTGACACTGATGCACCTTCATGAAGCATCTTGCATTATATTACTGGCACTGAAATGTATTTCAAGTGTAATTCTGCTTTCCATAATGTTTTGTGTTAAATATACGAAAATTGTTATGATTTATTTTTTACATTGTAGCAGAATCTGAGTTTTAAACTTTTAGAGAAGGTCCACTTTACTTTAATTCCCTTAACTTTGAACCTAATGAAAAGAAGAAAAACTCCAATAGAATTATTTACTCATTTAGTAAAAAATAGTTACTGATGCTGACAACATTTATTTAAAAGATTACAATTAGATATTTATGAAAAGTCTCTGGAAGGCTAATTTGTTTTTGAAATGATTTGTATAAAACTCTCTTCTATGTCCCCAATTTCTAAAACTTGTTTACCTCCAAATTAGTCAAAACATATCGGGCTGTAATCATTTGTATAAGTGAGTGTTTCCTGTGAAAATATTTGCTCCATGAAGTATACATTTCCAAAATAGATTATCCTATCTCAACATAGAACATTGTATAGGTCATTGAGCTTAGTAAATGTATGATGACTTAGAAAATGCTTTCAGAATATTTTCAACTTTTTAAAAAAATTTGAGTGATTTGAAGAAAAATTTTATTGTAATCAGAGGAGTGTTAAAGGCATTCATGTAACTACTTTTGTAAAATATTCCTTTCCTCCAACTAAATAATTGGTAGCTCTAGTTCTTAAAAATTTATCTGTCTCTAAGCAGTTCTTTTTGTATTTAAATTTTCCTACAGTAGTATTATTTAGGTAATGTTTGTTGTTTGTTTATTTGTTTGTTTGTTTTTTGTCTTTTTGAGACAGGGTCTAGCTATGCAGTTCAGTCTTGCCTTGAACTCACTTTGTAGCCCAGGCCAGTCTCAAACTCACAATGATCCTCCTGCTTCAGCCTCCTAAGTGTCGGGGTTACAGGTGTGTGCCACAGCACACCTGGCTCCTATTATTTAAATAATTGCATAAATGGCAGTCCTTTATACTTATTAGGAGAACATTCCTGAAAACTGGATTTTTAAAGCTATTGAATTATTTACTCAATATATTGTTACTGTAAGGAAAAAATTCACCAATAATCCCTGATCTCTGAGTCCAGTGGGAAATTGGCTGACCTTACCTGGTGACTAGGATGTTGGAAAACTTTGATGAGCAGTATTTTGGCAAACGGACTGGCCTTGCTGCCACAATGACACAGAAGTGTGTACTTACAGATATCTTTGTTTTGTAGTACAACCTCAGGTCATATTCACATTTACAAACTTCATTCACTGGAATTACTACATTTCCTATGGGAAATTTGGGGGTTTATTTCAAATTCCAAGTCCAAATCTCCCTTTTCTTCAAGTTTGTAAGGAATTTCCATTCCAAGAGACTATTCTTAAGGAGTCTGCAGTCTCAGTATTGGCTGATCAGTACTCAGCCAATGACATGGGAACTCTTGCATGGCAAAATTTTCTATAGCTTGGACTCTCCCTACAGTAAGATATCTGGGATAATCAATATGATAACCTATTTCACTTGTCTGATTGACAATTGGGCCACACAATTTGTTGTCCAATACCTGAAAATTCTTGTTTAACTCCCCAGTCCCAAACAAGTCAAGTTTAAGAGTGACTGATCAGTGCTTAATCAGAAGGACTGAGAGTGGAAGCCAAAAGGCAGACATTTCTCAGTGGGGAAAAAATGCTTTGAGTTAATTTTCAAGTGAGTTTTATGTTCTTCTCACATTTGAAAGGATACTTAAGATATCTGTGAGTTCTTTGTGTGTTTTGCACATAAGAGGAAGAAAGGAACAGGGAATAGAAACAATAAATAACAACACAGGCTTTTTATAATTATTGATAATTTGTTAGATTTCAAAAGAAAATTCAGCCTCTCTTTCAATAGCCCATCAAGTTTCCATTCAATAAATGAACCCTGCCTCTCTCCTCCAGAACTTGGTTTACTAAACGTTCACATAGTGTGGTTCTCGGACATATTCAGTAAGGATCACTTAATGGCTCTCTTTAATGTGTCACTTTTACTGTACACTTTAACAAATCATATCAATTTATACCTACTTAGAAATAATTTATTCTTATAGAATTCATTAAGTTGACTTTTCCAGACAAAGGAAAACTTGTACAATTTATCTTTTCTTTAACCAAATTGAATGAGTCTGAATGCATTAGTGCTCTGTATTTCCTCTGAGGCTACTGGCAGATATCAATGTCTTTCTGTTTAAGAAACACTGAGAAAGCATCCTGAGAGTGCTCAGCAATCTGACGAGCCACTCTAATTGATAACCATAGGCTTGAATATCACACTGGCCATAAAGTACTGTACCATTAACAAGATTACTTCCACATTCACTGTCAAGATTATGCAAATAGATTTTATCTTATTTCACTAAGGATATAGAATTTTAGATTTCTTTATAAACAGTAATATAAAAGGATTTACCTGTGAATCATCTGTGTGTTCTATATAAACTGAAAATTACCAACAAAAATATAATTTATGATAAATAACAGGGATAATTCAAATAATAATTATAAGCTAAACTATTTTTTCAGACAAGGAGATGATTAAATTTAGTTGTAGTTATATGAATTTAGTTGTAGATATAGAAATTTTCTACATCTTTTAAACTTTTGTTGAATATTGTATTAAATTTCATTTTATATTGTTGAATCAAAGTTCTAATTCATATCTATATATTTAATAATATATTAAATATTATTAAAACATTAAAACTATTTTAAAGTAGATTAGTCGTTCATATATATCCACAAGATAAAAGGGATGTTTCATAAGTATCAAAATTATTTTTGATCAAAAATCAGATTATTATTCATTATTTTTAAAGACATTTGATAATGTGAGTGGAAGTTAGATTTCACAGTGGATTTATGTATGACAGAATTATTTTTATTGTATGTTAGGAAATAAAAATAAATAATAAATTGTACCTATTTCAAATACCCTGTCATCGTCCCTAGGAGTAAGTTCACATTTTTAAACTGAGACAGTAGTGAAATAACTCTAAAAATAGTGGAAAAAAAACTAGAGATTTTTAAAGAAAAATTTCATGCTTGAAATTTGAAATTATTGAATATGATTTGTGGAGAAAATACACAGACCCCATACATAACCAAGTTTTTGTACAATGTCATGTATCATTTTACTGGACTTAATTCTGGGCTTGTATGCATAGTAATTTTAGTAGCTTATGTATGTTTTTTTGTAGCTATATCATGCATACATTATTTATATTTTGTGGCGGACTGACAACTGGTGATTAAGCTTTGACACCAAGCTGAAATGAACCACTGTGGTGCTGGGTGTGGGAGGCCCACCTGAGGATTGTTATCAGCATCAGAGGCAGAACTAGAGAAGAAGAAGGCTGTTGGGAGCTGGCAGAAGCTGTTGGGAGCCTGTTGGAAGCTGTTAGAAGCTGTAAGAAGCTGTTGGTTCTATTGGAGGAGCTTGTCATGCTGGCTTTCCTGATGAATTCAGCTGTTATCATCATTTGAGGAGCTCAGGACCTTGTAGTGGCTGAGAATGGCTTCAGCTTCACTTTGGGGGAGCGCTGGTCCTCATTTTGAGCATCACTTCCAGGCTCCAGAGGGAAAGATGGTGCACTTCTCAGTCTCCTGGAGAAGCTTGTTGTGTTGGCTTTCCTGATGGGAACTCAGCTTTCCTCATCACTAGAGGAGCTCAGAACCTCACTGTTACTGAGAATGACTGTGGTACACTTCAGGGGAGCCCTGGTCCTTACTTTGAACAGTGCTTCCTGGCTCCAGTGCAGATCCCTCAGCCTGCAGGACAGATCCTTCATCTCACTGACAGATTTTGTAGCTTCCATCACTGACCTTTGGGCTTTCCCAGTGCAGACCCATGAAACAGGGCTGCATGAGACATTGTTGTAGGTTCAAAACCTCCAGCTGGACTCATGGGCGGCCTTGTTATGGGCTCTAGGACATCAGATGCATTCATGCAGGACATTGGCATGGGATCCAGGCTCTCGGCTGGATTCTTTGGTCTTTAGTGTGTGGACAGATTTCCTGCACTCTCTTTTTGTATATGATTCTTTGGGAGACTATTATAAATAATCTTATAAAATATGTGTCCTTTACAACACATTTAAACAAGAACAATCACCCAAATATCACATAAATGTTCCCACTATGGACAATAAATGTTTGATAAATGAATGTTGAGTAAATAACTTATTTCCTAAATGTGCCATGGGATAGGGTAACAACAAATGTAGTATAAACGGCATAATAGAAATGTGAAAGTAGATATGAAGAACATACAATGTATGATCATATTGATAAAATTACATATAAGATTATGATATAATGCTATATAATAATATATTGTTATGCTTTGGATCGACAGTGGCCTCCAAAGCCGCATGTGTTTGGAAGGTTATTATGGCTCACTGTGGCTGACTTGGGGTTGGAACTGAGCCTAATTGGAGGAACGAGAGGTGAAAGGACACCTCTCCTCCCTGGATCCTCCCCTCGCGCCCGGCTTCCTGGCTACCATAACTTGGGCAGGTGTTATCCACCAGCCTCTTCCACCGTGCTGTTTCTTCTTTGCAGCCAGCTGATCGTGGACTGAAGATGTGAAACAGTAAATTTCTCTTTCCTTAAATTGTGAACATCAAGTTGATGTAGCAACTTTGAGCAAAGTGACTAAGATTATATAAGACATAAAATTAGCTTGCAAAAAAGTGAATAAAATACAAGAAATCTACAATTACCACAGTGTGGCAATCCAACATTCTGATATTAACACATATGCAGGAGCTATGACATGGCCTAGGACCTACAAAAGCTAGAAAACATTTAGAAAAACGCTTTTCATTTTCCACGACACACAGACTCACATGTGTCAAAACTACCAATGAAACAGAACAAAAAACATAACAAAAATTTAAATGCACACTGAGCTTCATGTCATAAACCTCTCCACTGGACGGATGAGTGAAATACAACATTCTCCATCAGGAATTAAAAATCATAAGCAAACCTTCAAGCTTGATTGCTGTTTGAAAGTGGCACAGTTCATGAACATAATGTGATTTTAACAGATTCAAGAAATTGAATCTGTTGAGTTTATTGGCTCAAATATTCCATAAACCAACTCCATTCATGTTTTAAGGATGATGTATATTATCACTTAACTCACTTAAAATGTAGTGGCAGGGCAAGTCACATTGGGCTGGTGAACACAACTGCGAATCTGACACACTTCTCTGAGATAAACATAGACCATGTAAAAGATATTTGAAATTGTTGGACTTGAGCCAAAAATATCTGCCTGATTTAAGACAATCTTGAAGACAAACAGAATGCGTTTGTGACTCTTCACCACTTGAAAAGCCCTTTTTAAAACATATTTTTGAAAATATGGTGGGAGTCAATATATTTGTCCCTTAATTTCTCATAATAAAATAATAATAATTTTTATTTCAAATCAGTAGGTTGTGATTGATAATTAAATAAAGTTATACATATTAAACTTCAGTCTGTTGCTGGCACATCATGGGAAATTGTATCATTGTGCCACTGTTACCATTACTGTTGATACGCATTGTGCTTCTGGGTGGTGTGTGTGTGAAGGTCATATGCGCTACGAATACGGAAGGAGTGTGGCTCCTGTCTCCTGCAGGGCAGCCTATCAGTTCTGCTAAAACAAAAATCTATTGGCCAATTTCCACTTCTGTGAGTTTATGAAAATCCAAGTTGCCAAAGTCTACTGTGAAGATCCATCACACATGGAGCTGTATAATAGCATGCCTCAGAGGAAGGCTAGAAGAATGTTTCTCGAAAGAGCTCAGAACTGATGCAAAAAAGTAAATAATTGCTTCATTCATTTCTCTCAAAGACAGACATAAAATGCAACATATTTTCACTTTAGCAAAGACAAATTGTTACTATTAATCTACTAAGGGATTTGTTAGCACTAAAGAATTTTACCTCATTTCCTCAAAAAAGCCTATATTTAAATTTAACTAAAGATTTTATGTACTGTTCTGCTAAGGCCAAATGTCACACAGTACTTGGCAATGTGGCAGAGCAGGCATCTTCACAAATGAAAGGGGTCTTACTTTTTAGGATGGTATAGCATTTTAGTACAAAAACTGTTTTCTTAAGTGTGCTAAGAGTTTTAATTCCTGCATACATATATATTTGTAGATATATTATTCTGATATTGACTCGTCAATCATTTAAATTTGATACTAATAATAATCTTTAAACATTTGCTTAAATTGTTTTTAGTACAATTTGATATTTCAATGAAAAATACATGTACCTTTGACTGGTTGTGATCTGTTTAAATTTACAAAAGTATTTTAGCGATAATTTTAATAATAATGATAAATATCTACTTTTGATTATGATATTTAATGAGCAACAAAACTCTTTGAATAATAGGATTTTATGTAGAATATCAAATGAGTCTATATTATATGAATTCCAAATCAAATGCTAAGAAAATGATTTTAAGATGTGAAATATTTGATCTTATGTGTCATATATATTTATTTTTTACAGGCTCAAGGTACATCCATTTTCCTACAAATGATCCAAGTTTATCCCTTTTTATGACAGACCAGTGTTCTACTGTGTACAAATACATTCTCTTTATATATGTATCTGTTGGTGGACACATAGGGTGTTTCCAAGATTTAGCTATTTTTAATTGTGCTATTATAAATATCAGTGTGCCAGTAGCACTCTAATATGATGTCTTTATCTCTTTGGGGGAGATGCCTAAAAATGGAAAGTCTGGATCAAATGAAATTTTTAGTTTTAGTTTTTTGAGGAATTTCCATAAAGATTTTCATAGTAGTTGTACTAGTTCCCATCCCCACAAACAATGTAAAAGGCTTTCTTTTTCCCTGCCATCTTGCCAGTATTTATTATTTAATTTCTTGATATGTTCATTCCTTTTGAGTTAAGATAAAGTGTTGTCTTACTTTGAATTTTTAAAAACACAGCCATGTTCAACTTTTCTTCAAGTATTTATTAACTAATATATTTCTTTTGTGAAGTGTCTATTCATTTCACTTTCTCATTTTTTGATTTGGAGGGTCTCGTTTTTTAGAATTCTTTATATAGTCTACATTTCAGTCCACTGAGTAATAGCTGACAGAAGGTTTTTCTCAGTCTGTAGGTTTTGTTTACACTTTTGGTTGCTTCTTTTGCTGTCCAGAAGCTTTGTTTTCATATGATCCTATTTATCATTTATCAGTAATATTTTCTACATAATTGGGGTTCTGTTTAAGAAGTCCCTGCTCACACCTGTGACTTCAAGAGTTTTACGGTTTTATCTTCCAGCAGGTTGTTTCTGTGTTAACTCTAAGTTCTTTGATCCCTTTGAAGTTTAGTTTAGCACATGGTGAGTGAGGTGGGTGTAGATTCAATCTTGTGCACGTTGATTGCCAGTTTTCTTAACACCCATTATTAAAGAGATTATCTTCCCACCAATGTGTGTTTTTGACCCCTTTGTCAAAGATCAAATATTTGAACATCTTTGGGATTGATTTTACATCCTCGATCCTGTTTCGTTGATCTTTACGTCTATTTTTGAGCCAGTACTATGCTGTTTTTTTAATCACTGAAACTTGTAATATAAGTTCAAGTCCAGCATTGTGATGCTTCCTGGTTTGCTCTAGTCACCCAGGATTGCTTAGCTATTCTCAGTCTCTTCTGTTCCTCATGAATTTTAGGAACGTTTACTCTGGTTTTGTGAGGAATGCTGTTGGTATTTTGGGTGGCATTATCTTACATCTGTTTGGAAGTGTGTTCATTTTTACTGTAAATGTTCTGCCTATCCAGGATCATGAATATGTTTTCCATTTTCTAATATCATCTTCTGTTTGCTTGTTCAGAAAACTAGTTTTCATTGCAGAGGTCTTTCACTTTCTTAGGTTAATTCCAACTTGCTACTACAAATTGTATTTTTCTAATTTATTTCATTATTAGTGTATAGGAATGATATGGATGTTTATGTGTTGAATTTTATATCTTGCTAGATTACTGAATTAGCTTATTAATTCTAAGAGTATTGTGGTGGATTTGTTTGTCTTTTATGTAGAGGATCATATTCTTAATTGTAATTTGAGTTTTTCTTCTGTACATTTCCCTTTTATTTCTTTTTTTTTTTTTTTGTCTAATTGCCCTTGCTGATGTTTCAAGTACTGTGTTGAACAGGAGTGGTGGCAGTGGACATCCATGTGTTGTTCCTGATTTTACAGTCCAAGTTTTCAGTTTTCCACATTTAACATAACCTTGTCAGTAGATTTGTGGGATGTGGCTTTTGTCAAGTTGAGATAAGGTCTTTCTGCACCTTTTTATCCACTGTTTTTATCACGAAGGGATGTCTTTTCCTCAAGGGCTTTTTCCGCATACTGGGAAAGTCATGTGATCTCTGTTCTGGCTTTAGTTTATGCATTGTATGACATTAATAACTTGCATGTGTTGAAGCACCCTTGCTTCCCTTAGATGAAGCTCACTTGGTCATGATGTGTGATATTTCTGAGGATTCATTGCATTCTGTTTACCACTGTCTTGGTGCTTTTTGCTGCATTTATATTCATTAAAGAGCTTGGTCTACAGTTTTTTCTTTTGATTGGATCCTTGTCTAGTTTTGGAATTAGTGTTGTGGTATCTTCTCAGAATGAATTTCGGAGTACTTGTTTTATTTCAGTCTCTCTAAAGAGCTTGGGGAGTATTGGTGTTAGATTTTCACTGGTTTTTGTAGAAATCAGCAGACCATCTTTCTAGACCTGGGCTTTTCTTAGCTGGTCGCTTATTACTGCTTCAATTTCCCTGCCTGTTATTAGATTAGTCTAGGTTTTTAAATTTTCTTGATTCAGTTTTAATAATTTGTATCAAACTATTAATCTATTCAATTCTGCAATTTACTGGATAACAGGTTTGTACATAATTGTTTGTAATGTTTTTGATTTTGGCAGGGTCCATTGCACTTTCACATTTCTCATTTCTCATTGCACCAATTTGGGTCTTTTTTCCCCTTTTAAGTTTAGATTGCTTAAAGGATTTTTTTAAAAAACCAACTCTTTGATTCACTGATTACTTTGTATTTTTAAATTTTCATTCTCACATGTTGGCCATACATAATGATCACATTCGTTGGAGGGAACTGGTCCGTGCACATAGCACATCTCAGTTACTTTTGCCCCTTTCCCTCTATCTGTTATTTTTCCAGGATTAGATTCATTTATTTATCTTTTAAGACCTCATAAAGTCAGTTATTATATGTACAGATTAACAAGTAGACTAGTAAGTGAAAAACATGGAAGACAACTATACTTAATCAAGGGAAACCTTTAGGTACACTGTGCTGGATTATAATGACTGCTTCATGCTTTGATTTTTCCTATTACTTTCACAATTTATTTTATATTGAGGTTTTTCGTATAAGAGAAACATACAATATTAACAATTCTTCTGATATTTTAAAAGAATGTTGTTATTTAAAAATAACTGGTCTATATTTATAGGCCATTTTTATCTACATAGAATTTTCAAATATATCTGTACCATTTATAATATATTTAATGCCATTTTAGCAAAAACATTTTGTAAGAATGAGTATCTCTAATAAATAAGCAAATGTTGATTTTTTAAAATGCATCTAATTTAGATCCATAATATCATATTCTACATCATAGTAATGAGGATATATTTATTCTCCATTATTCTGCCACATTTTTCAATTATAGCAAAAACAATATAATATTCACTAATAGGACTATTCTCTAATAGCAGATGATATGGTTTTTTAAAAATTATATGTAACTATCTCTGTATGTTTAACCAAATTTTAATTTTCATTAAGCAAGATATTTTCAGTGTTTCACTCTATTTTTGTAAAGATGGTGTCTTTCTGAAGAACAGATTATTTTACTAATATCCTTTAAAACATTGTTAAGAGTACAGTTATGTGAAAAATATTATTTTTAGAATCACTATTAATAATAAAAATAGTAATTGTGATAACTGAAGTTCTAATTACATAGAATTGCAGTTGAGTGAATTTAAGAGAAGTCATAGTTTAAAATTAACTTGCTTCATATTCTATAACAATAAACGTAGATCTCTTAACACCATGTGCTTATTTATATGTTCATTTACTAATTTTCTGTGCTGTTTGTGTTAAAAATACACATTTAATGTTTTAAAGAACAAAGTAAATACAAGCTGGCAATTTTGTGTACTGTTTTGTTCTTATGTGGATTTTAAACAATTGAGTCATAAGCTGCTGAAAGACTGTACTTAGAATGTTGCTAGCAAGATCAACTGTAATTAAGCTTTAAATAATAACAGTGGCAAACTCAAATAATCAGTTTTATGTGCCTTTCTAGTGTAAGGAGCCATTAACATTTTTAGAGCTATATGATGAGCATTCCTATTATTCTTAATCAATAAAGTTCATAAGAAATCTTATGACAAGCAATTATAGCTTATTTAAAATCTAGATTTTGTCTATATGTAACAAGCTTTAAGCTTCATAATAAGTAATTATAAGTTTATAAATCATAATGGTACTGAAGCACAGCCGTTTGTACTATTTTTTTGAAAGCCGTTTTGTTTTTTCTCTGGTGTAGACATTATTTAAGTTTCTACTGCAATTGAGAAATACCATTGCATTTAAAACTTCAAACTATAGAGTACAAAGTTAAAGTAGCTAGTTAATTCTATGAGCTCTCCCAGTGAGACATGTTTAAGTTTTTTTTGCCTTCATTTTAGTTGGCTGTCACATAGTACTCAACAGTATTTGCATTATAATAGATATCTAAACAAATGCTCACTTCTTTGCTTAGTTTGTACTCTGTAAAAGAAGGTTGGAGATCTTAAATAAGTTCACTAATTACAATCCAGGACCAGCTGTTACTTAGAAGGACATGTGCCAGAGACTACATACCTACCTCCGCTGGGAGACTGGATTTCTAGGCTTCTTGCCCAAGGGCAGTGAGCGAGATGTGCTGGTATTAGAGATTCTGCAACTATGTTAATTCTATCACCATATCTAATATCACTGGTATTAGGATAAAAAGACAGTAAAATGAAGAACAGAACAGGCAATTTAAAAAAGAGAAGTAATTTGCATAGTAGGTGTCACTCTTCAAAAATTAAAAGATTATTTAATTTTATTTCATTAAAATAGATTATGGCCCATATAAAAATACCACTGTGGCTTATGAGACATTTACTAAAGCAGCAGCAAAAAGAATCAAATTAAATACTGAGTAAGAAGTACAACAGTTGCTTCATCATTACTGCTGCAGATCTACAAAACGAAGAAAAGGAATTATTACTCTCAATCCAGGGCACTTCTGTAGTTAGTTGTAATCCAGTTTTTCTTACTTCACTATTTTGAATTTTAACTAACAATTTCTACACTCTTCTTTATAGATTAAAGTTCTCTCAGAGGATTAAAATGAACTTAACATATATTGCCAGAAATTCTTTAGTTTTGTTTGCTTTGAAACTATATTGTTTAATTTTTAAAGGGTTAATCTCTATAATTTGGTATGTTGGGGCTAGGGATATAGCTCAGTGGAATAAGTGCTTGCCTAGCAAGCGCAGGGTCCTGAGTTCGATCCCCAGTACCGAAAAAAAACAAAAAAATTGGTATGTTTCATTACATAGAAATTAAATTTATTTCTGAATTTTTCACTTCTTCCATTTTTCTATCTGTAGCCTACATCACATTATTTAAATTATTGCAACTAAATGGGTGTAATAAACTCAGACTTCCTCACTGCTGCTCTTTACCACAAATGTACATATGTAGCTAGCTCTACACAAATGTTAGAGTCTACTTTATCAGTTCTAGTAAAAAATCCATGTATTTTTACCTTGACATAGTTAGAGTTATTAATTAACATGGGTACAATTGACATCTGTTTAATATTTCTGTCCAAAAACATAGTGTACTCCTCTATTTACTGAAATTATCTTTGTCTTATAAATGTTTTAAAATTTTACTTATAAAACTTTTATAAAATGTGAAACTATGGAGACATTTTAAAATGTGTTTTTCCTTAAAAGGGATATCTGTGATGTCTTTTTCATTACTTTTAGGTAATTATATTATCATAGGACCATGAAAAGAGAGCTAAACACTTCTATGTACAATAGAGCTAATGTTATGTTCAATAAAGAGAGCCTCCAATGGAACTGTCTCTAAGGACATTATGTCATAATAAAAGTAAGGGAAAATATATGATAACTTAAAATATACATTTCCAACACAAATGATTCTCAAAATTGAGAAGGAAAAGTGAGAATTATTACAAAAAAGTAATTATATTGGACAAAATAAATATTATTCTTTCAGTTATTGGTGAAGATATATGAGGAAAATTAGAATCTAGACCTGAGCAATACATAAATCATATTTACCCACTAGACTTTCATAAAACACTGCTTCTTTGCAAATACTGTGAAATATTAACAAAAGAAGAGTATGTTTTGAGTCATGAAATGAATTGAACAACTAAAAAAGAGAGGAATAATGCAGAGTCCTATATGATTAAAGCAGAAGTAAACAAAAAAAATCAGTAACTCAGCAATATCTCAATATTCTCAAATGCTAGAAAATTAAACAACATATACCTAAAGGAAACTGAGAGAAATTTGAAATTAATAAAGGAATTTTAGCTGAATGAAAGTTAAATAACAACATATCAAAATTTGTGCTATTCAGGAAAACCAGGGATTTGATGAAATATTTCAATGCCTTTACCTGCTGAAAATAGATCCTTTGCAATTAGGAAGGGGACCAAGAGGGGGAGGATGGGAAGAGGGAGGGGAGAAGGCTATGAACAGAATTAAGGTGTGTAATGCACACACACCCACTACCTACAGTGAATGTAATCATTATGTGTCATGAGAATGAACCAAAAAGAAAGGGCAGCTGTTCCAGAGATGGAGGGCTCCACCCCTGTGAGCCAAGTGCAGAGAGGATTCTGGCTCAGAAGGCCCACAACCAGCTAACACTGGGCTTCATGTTCTGACCCTGCCTGTGTGTAGCCTGTGCCACCTGAGGTACTAGAGCT
This sequence comes from Dinomys branickii, assembly GCA_004027595.1. Classification (NCBI taxonomy): domain Eukaryota; kingdom Metazoa; phylum Chordata; class Mammalia; order Rodentia; family Dinomyidae; genus Dinomys; species Dinomys branickii. The sequence goes on from PVLD010007776.1 coordinate 43,952, forward strand.
GGTAGTCCATGAACTGCTGACACCACAGTTTGTGTCTGGGCTTTGCCTGTGCCCTGACCTCCTGGAGGTCACAGAAACAGGCAGTCCATGATCATAGCCAGTGCAGCCTGAATCTGGCTCCTGTGTGTGCCCTGAGCTACCTGGAGACACAGAATCAGATGGTACACAAACGGTCGACCCTACAGCTCATGTCTGGGCTCTGCCTGTGCCCTGAACTGCCTGGGGACACAGGACCACTGGACCATGATTGTGCCACCAGCGCAGCCCACTTCTGGGTCTTATGTGTGCCTTGAGCTGTGAGAGGACTTTGGATTAGACAGTCTGCAATCTGATGACATAACAGTTTGCATCTAAGACCTGAGAGAACTAGGTACACTTGTCCATCTGGTGGAAGACCTCAGATTAAGCAGCACATCTCAGGAGACACTGAGGGGCAAGCCTGACCACCAGGAAAACTAGGGACACTAGCAACATTTGCTGAGCTGCAGAGAAGAGGGAGACAGTGTTTTGCCTCTGGCATCAGTCATGACAAGATGAAGGACTAAAATGTAATCTCAGAAATCCACCCCACTCAGAACAAGTCCAGGAGACACCGACATAGGATAACTTGGTAAACACACACCTGAAATTGCTGAAATGATTGCAGTGGAAGTAAAGAAACAACTTCATCAGAGCGTAGAAGACATCAGATCACAAATAATCTCTCAGGCAAAAAATGAGATGATAACAACAATGAAAGAATTGCTCAGCACATCTAAAGAAGAAATATATAAAAAAAATAGATGAGCATAGGAAACTGATGGAAATGTTAAATGAACAATATAGGAATGAACTAGGATGCACAAAACAGATTCAAAGAGATATCCAGGAAATGAAAACTTCCACTGAAAATTGGCATAACTGCTTGAGTGATGCCAAAGGTAGAATTTTAGATCTTGAAGAAAACACAGCAGCTAGCAGTCATGAAAGAAAAGATCGCTTAAAATCAATAAGGAACCAGGAAAAATCCATTCAACAGCTGCAAGATGAGGCAAAGAAAAACAATGTAAGACTCATAGGAGTCAATGAAACACATGACATAAAAAGAATATTTGCATAAATAGTAGCAGAAAATTTTCCAGGCATGGAAACAGAAACTGAGATATAGGAAAATGAGGTATATAGAACTCCAACTAGTCATAATCAAAATAAAACTACACCAAGGCATATAATAATCAAGATCTCAGATCTCCAGCAAAAGAACAGAATATTAAAATCTTCTAGAGAAAAGAAACAGATCACCTATAAAGGAAAGCCCATCAGAATCATGGCAGACTTCTCAACACAAACCATCCTATCAAAAAGAGCTTGGAGTGAAGTATTAGAGGCCCTGAAACAAAATAAATTCCAAGCAAGATTTATGTATCCTGCCAAACTATCCTCAAATTCCATGGAGAAAGACAATATTTCCACCACAAAGAACAACTGAAGAACTTCATGAGTGGCAAACCAACCTTAAAAAGAATACTAAAATATATTCTAGACAGAGAAGAAATTGACAATTTCAAGAAAAACAGAAAGCAACCCTGAAACAAAGTAAGCAGTTAAACAGGTAGAAAAAGTAGGAGACCAACAGCAAGTAAATAACATGACAATGATAAGTGAACACATATCAGTTATAACCATTAATGTAAGTGGACTTAATTTACCAGTAAAAAGAAACAGACTGGCAGAGTGGATTAAGAAACAAAATCCAAAATTATGATGTATACAGGAAAAATATTTTCCTCAAAATGAAATCCATAGACTGAAAGTCAAAGGATGGAAAACAATCCTCCATGCAATAGGAACCCAGAAAAAAGCAGGGTTAGCTATTATGTTTGCAAACAGTGCTAACTTCAAGCCAAAAACAATAAAAAGGCATAAAAAAAGTGATTGCATACTTGTTAGGGGAAAACTGCAAGAGGAGATAACAATCATAATCATGTATGCACCAAATGTCAAACAACCAAACTATATTAGACAAATCTTAATGGACATGAGAAACCAAATAACTAACACTATTGTAATAGGGGACATAAACAACCCTTTGGCACGAAGAGATAGGTCAAATAGATAAAAAATAAGCAAGGAAATAACAGATCTGAACCAGGCCTGTGAATAAATGGACTTAGTAGTTGTATACAGAGTGTCTCACCCCACAACATCAGAATACATATTTTTCTCAGCCACACATGGGACTTTCTCTAAAATAGAGCACATTCTATCCCATAGAGCATACCTAACTAAATGCAAGTGAATTGAAGTTATTCCATGTATATTATCTGACCACAGTGCAATGAAATTGGAAATTAATGACAAAAAGAATTCTAAAAACTTCATAAACACTTGGAAATTAAATAACAATCTCACGAACAGCCAGTGGGTCACAGAAGAAATTTAAGAAAAAATAAAAAAATACCTAAAAACAAAAATGTAAATACAAATTAATGGAATTTGTGGGATGCAATGAAAGTAGTCCTCAAAGGGAAATTTATAGTGGTGAACTCACACGTAAGGAAGACTGAAAGAGAACAAATAAATAGCCTAGTGCTGCACCTCCAACTTTTAGAAAAGGGAGAAAAAGTCAAGCCCAAAGCCCAAAGAAGGGAGGAAATTATAAAGATCAGAGCAGAAATTAATGCAATTGATACAAAAAAAACCCTATAAAAAGTAAATGAATCAGAGTTGGTTTTTTGAAAGAATAAATAAAATTGATAAATCCCTAGCCAACCTTATCAAAAAAAGAAAAGAACTCCAATTCATGCAGTAAGGAATGAAAAGAATGAAATTACTACAGATTCTACCGAAACTCAGAACATTGATACCTAGTTTGAAAATCTTTACTCCCATAGGATAGAAAACTCAGAAGAAATGGACAAATTCCTAGACAAGTGTGAATTATCAAAGTTGAATAAAGAAGATATAAAAATCCGGAACCACCCAATATCAATTAATGAGATTGAAAGCATGATTAAAAGCTTACCAACAAAGAAAAGCCCAGGCCCTGATGGATTCACAGCAGAATTTTACAAGAAATTTGCAGAAGATTTAATACCGACACTCCTCAAACTCTTCACTGAAATCAAAAAGGAAGCAATTCTCCCTAACTCATTTCTGGAGGCAAGTATTATACTGATACCAAAACTAGAGAAAGACCCAACCAAGAAAAAGAACTACAGACCAATCTCTCTAATGAAACTAGACACAAAGATATTCAATGAAATACTAGCAAATAGAATGCAGGAAATCATCAAGAAAATCATACACCACGATTAGGTGAGATTCATTCCAAGAATGCAGAGCTGGTACAATATTCACAAATCAAAAAATGTTAACATCAAAATATGTTATATATCAATAGAGCCAAAGATTAAAACTGCTTGAACGAAGCTGAAGATAAACTCTCAGACCTTGAAGACAGCATTGCTGCAAATGACTGTGAAAGGAAGGATCTTTTAAAAATAGCAAGAAACCAATAAATAAAAATTCAACAGCTGCAAGACAAAGCAAAGAAAAGCAGTGTAACATTGACACATATCAATGATGTAGCAGGTGTCAACACAAATGATATAAAAAACTATTTGAGGAAGTAATAGCAGAAAATTTCCCAGGCATGGAAAAAGAACTGGACATCTGGGTAAGAGAAGCATATAGAACTTCAACTACCCATGACCAAAATAAATATACACCCAGACATATAGTGATCAAGATCCCAGAAATTCAAGAAAAGAACAGATTATTAAAAGCTGTCAGAGGAAAGAAACAGATCACCTATAAAGGAAAGCCCATCAGAATCATGGCAGATTTCTAAGCACAAACTATCAAGTCAAGAAGAGCTTGGAGTGAAATATTGCAGGTCCTGAAAGAAAACAACTTCCAACCCAGACTGATGGATCTGGTGAAACTATTCTTCCAAATTAATGGAGAAATAAGATATTTCCACAATAAAGATCAACTGAAGAACTTCAGGAGTGCTAAACCAACACTATAAAGAGTTCTAAAAGATATTCGAGAAAGAGACAAAAAGGACCACAGTTTTAAGAACAACAACAGAAAGGAAACACCAAGCAGAGCAAGCAAGTAAACAAAGGGAAACAATAGAAACCACCACCAGAAAAACAACATGACAAAGATAGGCCAATGCTTATCACTTATAACCATCAATGTAAATAGACTCAGTTCACCAACCAAAAGAAGTAGACTGGCCGACTGGATCAGGAAACAAAATCCAACAATATGTTGTATACAGGAAACACATTTAATGCAAAAGGAAACTCATAGACTAAAAATTAAGGATGGAAAACAATACTCCATGTGATAGGCACCCATAAAAAAGCAGGTGTCACTATTCTGTTTGCAGACAATGGTAACTTCAAACCGAGAACAATTAAAAGAGATAAAGAAGGTCACTACATACTTGTGCGTGGAAAACTTTAAGAGGAAGTGCTAACAATCATAAACATCTATGCACCAAACACAGGAGCACCCAAGTTTATAAGACTAATTTCAACAGACATGAAAAATGAAATAAGCACCAACACAATCATAACAGGAGACTTCAATTGCCCATTATCACAAGGAGATAGATCAACTAGAAAAAAAATTAGCAGAGAAATAACAGATCTAAACCAAACATGTGAACAAATGGACTTAGTAGACCTGTATAGAGTGTTCCAGCTAACAGCATCAGAATACACATTCTTCTCAGCTGCACATGGGACATTCTCTAAAATAGACCATATGCTAGCACTTAGAACATGATTAAGGAAATAGAAAGGAATTGAAATTATCTCATGCATACTATTGGAACATAGTTCAATGAAATTGGAAATTAATGGCAAAGGAAATTGCAAGAACTCCATAAACACATGGAAATTAAATAGCACCCTCCTGAACAATCAATGGGTCACAGATGAAATCACAGAAGAAATCAAAACTATGTACAATCACATGAAAATGTGAACACAACTTACAGAAACTTGTGGGATGCAATGAAAGCAGTTCTCAGAGGGGAATTTATACCAGTGAATTCCTACCTCAGGAAAAGAGAATGAGCACAAATCATCCATCTTATGCTGTATATCAAGCTTCTAGAAAAAGAATAAATCAAATCAAAAGCCCAGAGAAGGCATGAAAGTATAAAGCTCCAGGCAGAAATTAATGCAATGGAGACTAAGAAACAATAGAAAGAACGAATGAATCGAACAGTTGGTTCTTTCAAAAAATAAATAAAATCGATAAATCCCTATCCAACCTCAGTAAACAGAGGAAAGAACTGAAATACATGCCATAAGGAATGAAAGGGATGAAATTACTACAGATCCTGTAGAAATTCAGAAGATCATCAGTACCTCCTTTGTAAACCTATTCTCTCACAGGATGGAACACAGGAAATGGACAGATTTCTAGATACATATGAACTACCAAAGCTGAATGAAGAAGATATAAAAATCCTGAATAACCCTGTATTAGCAAGCGGAATTGAAAATATAATAAAAAACTTAGCAATGAATAAAAGCCCAGGTCCTGATGGATTTACAGCTGAATTCTATAAGAAATTTAGAGAAGATTTAACACCAATACTTCTCAAACTCTTTAAGGAAATTGAAAAAGAAGGACTTCTCCCTAACTAATTCCTGGAGGCAAGTATTATCCTGATACCAAAACCAGAGAAAGACCTAACCAAGAAAGAGAACTATAGGCCAATTTCCCTAATGAACATAGATACAAAAATTTTCAATAAAATACTAGCAAACAGAATGCAACAAATCATTAAGAAGATTATACACCATGACCAAATGGGACTCATCCCAGGAATGCAGGATTGGTTCCACATATGCAAATCAATTAATATAATAAACCACATCAATAGAGCCAAAGACAAAAATCACATTATCATCTTAATTGATGTAGAAAAAGCTTTTGATAAAGTCTAACACTTATTCATGATAAAAACCCTCCAGAAAATTGTCATAGATGGACTTTACCTCAGTCTGATAAAAGCCATCTATGACAAATCAACAACTAACATCATTCTAAATGGTCAAAAATTGAAAGCTTTCCCTTTAAAGTCAGGAACAAGACAAGGATGTCCACTGTGACCACTTCTTTTCAAAATAGTTCTGGAAATATTAGCCAGAGCAATTAGACAAGAGAGAGAAATGAGAGGAATAAGGATAGGAAAAGAAGAAGTGAAATTATCATTATTTGCTGATGACATGATACTGTACATAGAAAACCCAAAAACTCCACCAAAAAGTTTATAGATTTAATAACCAAATTTAGTAGCATAGCTGAATACAAAGTCAACACTCAAAAATCAATAGCATTCTTGTACACAAATGACAAGCAGACTGAGAGAGAAATCAGTGAAACCTCACCTTTTGTAATAGTATCTAATAAAATGAAATATTTAGGAATCAATCTAACAAAAGAAGTAAAAGATCTCTACAGTGAAAATTGAGGAAGTAATAAAGTAATAAAAGTATTACCCTAAAAAAAAGAGACCCAAGAGGATTTCAGAAAATGGAAAGATATTCTTTGCTCAAGGATAGGAAGAACCAACATTGTGAAAATGGCCACACTCTCAAAATTGTTGTACAGATTCAAGACAATCCCCATTAAAATTCCGGTAGTATACCTCACAGATCTAGAGAAAACATTTCTAAAATTCATCTGGAACCAGAAGAGGCCTAGAATAGCAAAAGCAATCCTGAGAATCAAAGGAAAGGTAGAAGGCATCACAATCCCTGACTTGAAATTATACTACAAAGCTACTGTGATAAAATCAGCATGGTAGTGGCAAAAAAATAGACCTGAAGAGACATGGAACAGGTTAGAAGATGCAGGCACAACTAAAAATACACTAAGCCACCTTATGTTTGATAAAGGGGCCAAACATTTTCACTGGAAAAAAGATAGTCTCTTTAACAAATAGTGCTGGAAAAACTGGTTTTCCACAGGCCAAAGACCAAGTCTATCACCATGACCTAAACTATAGTAAAAATGGATCAAAGATGTAAATATCAAAACAGAAACATTAAGTCTACTGGAAGAGAAATTAGTTAAACTCTCAAAGATGTAGGGGTAGGCAGAGAGTTCATGAACAAAAAGCCAAACTACATGGGAAATACTTCAAAGAATCAACAACTGGGATCTCACCTTATTGAAAAGTTTCTGCACATCAAAAGAAATCATCAACAGAGTGAAGAGAAAACTCATGAATTGGGAAAAGATATCATCCAACTGCCCCTCAAAGGATTCCTATCTAGAACATATAAAGAATTAAAAACAATCAGGTTTTCAAAATTCAAACACCCAATCCAAAAATGGGCATCTGATGATACACACTTCTCGGATAAAGAAATACTAATGGCAAACAAATAAATGAAGAAATGTTCAATATCATTAGTCATTTGAGAAATGCAAATTAAAACAACACTGAGATTTCATCTCAGCCCACAAAGAATGTCTATCATTAAGAGATCAACTAATGACAAATGCTGGAGAGGCTGTGGGGCAAAAGGAATACCTCTCCACTGCTGGTGGGAATGTCGATTGGTGAAATCACTGTGAAAGTCAGCCTGAAAATTTCTCACAAAAGTAAGATTGGAAGTCCCACTTAGCCGAGGTATTCCCCTTCTCGGTATTTTTCCAAAAGTATTAAAAACATCATACCACAGCAATATATGTGCACCCATGTTTACAGCAGTGCAATTCGTCATAGCTAAATCTTGGAAACAACCCAAATGCCCATCAACTGAGGAATGGATAAAAAAGATGTGGTATTTCTTTACAAGGAGTATTACTCAGCCATAAAAAGAGATTCTCTCAAGGGTTTTATAGGTAAACGGATGCAATTAGAGACCATACTAATAAGTGAAATGTCAGACTCACATATATAAGCATCACATTGTCTCCCTAGTATAAGAACATGAGAGAGTAAATACAACTAAAATGTACACTAGATAATAAGAAAGGGAAAGAAACTGCTCCAAGGAAGGAGCAACTGGGATGAGGGAAAGAAGAAAAAGAACTAAGGCAATTTATATATATATGTATATGTGTATATGTATATATATATGTGTGTATATGTATATATATGTGTGTATATGTATATATATGTGTGTATATGGATGGTATAACTGTACTGTTGGTGTCTGATGGTTTGTTGGGAACAGTTAATGTTTGAAAGTTTTTTTCCCTACTATTTTGAACAATTTTGCATGCTTATATCTGGTAATCTGAGCAATTTACATGATGACAACAATTTGCAGAATAACAACCAATGGTGAAGTCCTGCAATCCTGCCTAGTGCCACTATGTATTGTCTCTAATGTTTTTTTAGATTATTATTTTCTTATTCTCTTTAATGATTTGACCAATCCTCTGTTCTTACATCTGGTAATCTGACCAATTTTGTTGAAGATAACAATATGTAATATAACAACTACTGTTAATCCCTATCATTTGGTTTGAAATCCTGTATCATTTTTGATGTCTTTGTTTTTTGTTGTTTGTATTTTGCTTTTTTTAAATTTTTGTACTATTTTCTTTAAAATTAAAAAAAAATTACTTCAAACAAAGGATTTAAGAAAATTGCAATTAAACAAATATTCAGTCTTTCCACCTCCAGAACTGTGAGAAAATATTGCTACAGAGCCCAAGCAGTCTAACTCAGTTAAGGACATAGAAATGGATCAATGTCAGCAAATAGATACAAATATGCAGCCATTTTAAATATGGAGCTGAATGCATATTATAATTAACCAAATGAAAGAGCTTTAAAATGCATAACTGATGCATGATAATAAATATTAGGAAAATTAAAATAAAGATGAGTTGTTTTATATATTAAAAGTTATAATAAGCAAAGTTTTCTAAATAGAGAAAAAGTCAAAATACTGTCAGTAACTTTGAGTAATAGACAGGAATAACCAGTTTCACTACTACTGCTTAACTATAGCTGCTCAACGTTATCAACAAATCAAAAGAAAGCAAACAATAAATAGTAGAAGAGTTCTAATAATCAGAATGAAAGAGATAATATTCTCATTTTTTGCCAGGTAAATGACAAACCACCTCTTTAAAAGACCAAGATAATCACTCAATTATTGAACAAAAAAGATAACTTAGAAAGTTTGACATATACCAGATCAAATTATAAAATTCAGTAGGATTTCTATAAAAGTAAATAGATGTGGTAATTTATGTGGTGCTGAAAACTGTGGAGTAGCTAGTTTACAATAAAATAAGAAACCCTTTACAATAAAATCTAAGAAACCCTTTACAATAACATGTAAACCATAATATTTCTTGGAATTAACTTAATCACTACTGTAAAAATGGCTTAAGGAGAGGAATTTACTACTCAGTGAAATGTGTAGGTAGTCTATGCTTTTGGGTAGATGATAACAAATATGTCTTTTGTCTTCAAATTAACATGTTATCAAATTAATATAAAGCACTGGCTGTATATTTGTGTAGAAATAAAAAAAAAGACTTTCTAACATCTACATTGTGTAAGGATAAAGCTGTATAAATTACAATGTAACCAGTATAGAATAAAACTTGGTTTTATTTTATCAAAATAAAGTTGCCTATTTAGGTTTCTGTAGAATAAGATCATTCAGACTCTTAGAGATCGTCTTACTTAGAAGGTGTATAAGCCCTCACTTTATTTTATTTATTTATTTGTTTATTTATTCTTTTGGTGCTGGGAATTGAACTCAGGACCTTGAACCTGCCAGGCACACTTATGCCACTGAGCTACAACCCCAGCCCTAAGGTCTCACTGTAAGCTTTAAACATTTTGTTGTAAGGTCTTACGGCAACTTGCTTAATATGATCTTTGGTCCTACACCTTGTTTCTTTCTGAGACTGTTTTTACATACTGCTAAGACTGAAGGTTAGAACTATTTATCCCCAGTATAGCAATTGTGGAACATTCAATATGCTCCTTAAAGTCTGTTTACAGTCTGAAAAATTTTTTATTTAGCTCTGTCTTTCTTAACCACAGGTGACTTTTCTATTTAGGGGACGTCTGTCCCCTTCAGGAGATGTGTTTGGCGTCATAACTATGAACAGCTATGCAAATGGCATTTAGTGGTTGGCAACCTGGGTTCACCTGCTGTGTAATCCGCCCCAGAATGTCAAAGGTAATGAGTTACCAAAATTCTAATTTTAATGCATCTTTCTGTATGTTAACAGAGGAAGCAGAAAGTATTCTGCACATTTCTGTGACATTTCTGCACAGGAATTGCAGAGTTCCACAAGTTAATTAGGTGAACTTTCTAATTCCTAATTTTCAATTTTTCTGATTGTGAGATTTGATTGTCCTGCTACTGTCTATCAAGGGTGCCACGTTGCAAACCAGCCTTACCACTTCCCCTTCCACAGCTGCTCCTTCTGCCCCTATCTTAGGTGTTTCTTCAAGCAGCACTCCACTTTATTTCTGCATCAATTATCTATTATTGCATTAACAAATAAAATAATTTGAAACAGCCAAAACACTTTCTCCAACCCACAATCCTCATTTAGTTCATAAAAGCGGTGGACTCAATCGAGTATTTCCTTTGATGGTCTCTATTCTCACCTGTCCCCGCTCTCAGGTAGTTCAGTCTGCTCTGCTTTGGTGATTTGATTGCTATCAGCTGTGGTGATGTCAGCGGGTACTTCACGCATCTCTCACAGCCCCAAAGGCTCGCCTGGGCTCGCTCCCAGGGCCCTGTGTCCAAAAATTAATATGGCCAGCCGGGATGTGCAAATGCTCTCACAAGTCTCTGCCAGCAACACATTTGTTAGCTCCCATCAGCTGAGCCAGTCAGAAGGCCAAGACGGACACAGAACCGAACACGATGCCAGATACTTGCAAAATGCGAATGAGGTGACGAGGGAGGGTTTGTGGTGAGCTTGTGTTTTCCACGAACTGTTCTCCTAGAGCGTATTGTGTCCATATGTGTGTACGTATGTTAGAAAATAATCTCATGCCTATCCATTAAAGAATGTATATGTGGATATTACGTGAATTATAATTATGGTGACAAGAAGCTGAAAAGACTTGGAGTATTCATTTTTAGGAAGAGTTAAATAAATGTCTAGAATGCATGTCTGTGAGAAGTGCCACCCGGTAGCTGGAAGCAGAGGAGGAGACACCCACAGAACTACGCTGAGTGCCCTTCTTTTGATACGGGGCTTGAACGTAGGGCTTTTGCACTAAGGTATATCCCCAACCCTTTTTCGATTTCTTTTTTTTTTTTTTTTTTTTTCCCGGTACCAGGGATCGAACTCAGGACCTTGCACTTGCCAAGCAAGCGCTTATGCCACTGAGCTATGCCCCCAGCCCTTCGATTTCTTTAGTGTTATGACAGGGTGTCACTAAGTAGTAAAATTGCTCAGGCTGGACTTGAACTTGAATTTCTTCTGTCTCAACCTTCCGGTATGCTGGGGTTAGAGGCACGCACCACCAAAATCCGTTTATTGAATGCTTCTTAAAGTACAGTGTGAATCAGCCATTTCTTTTTTTTTCTTTTGGCGGTACTGGGGATCGAACTCAGGACCCTGCGCTTGCTAGGCAGGCGCTTATTCCACTGAGCTATATCCCCAGCCCTAGTGTGAATCAGAAAGAGCAAAAGGTAAAAAATGAGGAAATCTGTATCACGACACCAATTACATAAGTCCTAAAAAGATTCCTATAAGAATATCTACAGACTAGTACGCACAAAGGTGGAAGGAGCACCGCGGTTCACACTGAGTGCGAGAGTGAATTGGTTACTGCGTGGAGGCCTGGCGAGGTCCCCCAGGGCTCGTGCGCGGGGTTCTGCTTGTTGAAGAGTTTGGCCTCTCCTTGGCCCTTTAACGTTACTTCACAGCCATTTGTTCCAAGCACTTGGCACCTTAACCTTAACGAGCTTTTAACGTGTAGTTTACTCGAGCAGTTTACTCTCCTGGGCTCTTTCACGTGATGCTCTCTCTGTATGGAAAATTTCTACGTCTTGTCCTGGTTAACTGCTACTTAGTCTTCAGATTTTAACACAGATGTCAGTTCTGTGAAGCCTTTCTAACAATTCAGGTGAGGCCGTGAATATTTTCTTCAGAGCATCTGTCAATTGTTTTACTTTCAAATTAATGTCTCTCCCCTGATGTAGTTTTATTAGAATAAGGATTATCTTGTCACCTTGTTTGAGGCAAAGTTGGGGCCTCAGAAACATGTAAGGATAGAAGAGAGAAAGGCAAAGTCATGAACACTGAATAGAGATACACTCAGACAGTCGTGCATATGTTGACATGTACACATACATGACGTGTTATACATGTGACATCTGATGGAAACCAAATTGTTTTTTGTACAAATGTTGCAAGTTCAGCTTTCTATAATAGAAGGCTCTCTCTTTGCCTTATTAATTGCTATTTATATTTTCTTTTGTTTCTTAGCTTAAAAGTTATTCTTTGAAAAATCTCTTAACTTAGACCTTCAGTCCTCTATATTATATGCTATATTTCTCCTTTTTAGCATATAATACTTATAAATACTATTTCTTATGAGTATGCTTTCAGGTACAGAATATTTTGTTAAGTATATGAATGCTATGTATAATGTATAAAATTATGTGGACACATAAACATGCATACACATATTCAAGCACACAGAGTATTGCACTGCTGTTTGGAAAGCCGCTGGCATTTGATTATTTGGTCATTCATTTGTATGTTCCAAATCCTGAGTTAGGAGTTGATTTTCAGGCTTCCACTGAGTTTGGGAAATTCAGAATGATATGCTTACATTTTCAACAAATAAGCATTATTCCTTTTTTTGAGGAAAGCAGGGGGTCACTTTAAATTTGAATATCATATGCATACTGATTGATATTGAGTGTTCTTTTATATTGTTATGAGGCTGTATTTTCACTCAGCCTGAGGTATGCAAGAAAGAAATGATTTTCCCAGGAGTTTGAGAAGAGATTGCTTTAGTAATGATGGTGCAATTTGAAAAATATACTGTGCTCTATTTATTTTTTGATGTGGAGCCTGATACCTATTCTAGCTGTCATTTTGGCAATGAAGAAACAGGTTTGTGTGGAAACTCAGCAATTGCTTGGCTAACCTTACCGTCAGTCTTCAGAGATTGCTGAGATGTTTCCTCGTCTTTCACCTTGACGAACTTCTGAGGCACGAACAATGACTTCAACAAGGCGGCTCCTTCCGGTGGGATCAGTTGTGGAGAATAAGGGCCAGGCACTCTGTTCCCTCAGTAGAATCAGTTCTTAGCACACAAAATCTCGGAACTATCTGACGGTTGAACCCATAAAGATATAGATAACCTATACTTCGTATAAAAGAGAATGAGGGTTATAAAAAGAATAAAACACACATGTATGAGGTAAAATACATCACAGCAGCTGTTTGTTTAATCCTTGACTCCTCCCTGCTGGGGAGTACCACCTACCTGTCTGCAGCACTGTGTGCCGCTAATGGCAGAGAGCTTCCTGCTGCGGAAGTGCTTAGTGTACGACTCACCTTGAGAATGAGTGTATCAATGCCTTGAGTTCTTAGCCTTAAATGTCTTTTGCAAGATATATTCTTACAAAGAGTTAGCACTTAAATCTCAATGATGTGCAGTGGTTTTGTGTGAGAATGCGAACAAAAAAATTACCCAGATAAAAAGATTTAAAAGAACTATACATATATAGATAAATGTGGGTTACCAACAACAGGAGGGCTGACTTCAACATGTGGCCTTAGCCTAGAAAAATGTTGTGCAAGCTCTTACCCTTATCTGAAAAACTTCGAATTCCCAGATGATGTAACCAAAACAGTGATGATGGTTCATACCCTTTGCAGAACAAAGGATGACTGCTACGGATTTATAAGGTACAGGCCAGTGATAGCACACAGGAAACATAACCTTTATTGAATCTAATACCTCTATGTACTCATATGACCACAAGCTTGTACACACATGATTTTAGTAATGTCAGTGCCCCGATCACTTAAAACCTTTTCTAGTTTACAGATTATTCCATGCAGGTTCAAAACGTTTTCCTCTGTGGAATTTTGTATTTATGCAGAATTAGGGACTCAGTGGATGGTTGCACTTGTTACGTGAAGATATGGAAGCTCCTTATGTTTGGATGTGTACTATTGATAGTAAATGATACTACAGAGCATTTACTTTTATGATTTTGTGCTTTAGGTCATGAACTTCTTGCAATGTCTTTCTCAATTTAATTTTTTCATGATTCTGTTCAACTGAAAGGTAATTTTTTTCTAAAATTAAAGGAAATCTAGTCAGCTCTTAAAGCTAAGTGAATGTGAAAATTTATATATATGTATATATTTATATATCCATCATTGGAAAGGCAATCTCTTGTAATGCCTTCCTCAATAAAGCATAAAAAGGCTTCTTAAAAGTTCAATCTAAACACAAATGATATCAGATAACTTTAAAGCTAACTTATCTGAATAGGAAGGAGAAAATTGGTACACACAAAAGAGTATGTCATTGTTTGAAAAACTTTTCAGGTTTAGGAATATACTTCCATGAGTAACATTCAAATAAGCATTTCAGTAAAGGTACTATTATTCATGCAAATAAAATTACAGGATCTTTATTACATTGCAGGAAATGATAGTATTAGCAGATGATAGAAGAAAAGGTGAAATACATTATTTTAATTCAGATTAATAATGTGAGGTATTCACATTCAAAGTTGTTCTCAAAATCAATCAAAAGGTGATATGCACCTCAAAAATGTCAGCAATTACTGGTGCAATTCAAGTACTTAGTAAACATAGTTATTAAGTCAGACCACATTATACCTACTAAGCCTTGGTAGTATTTATTATAAGTATCATAAAGAGGTGGGGATCATATTTCTCTTACTGTTAACGCCAGCAACGTAGGTTAACAAGACAGCATTCAGCCTTACTATTATTTCATTTTTATTTATTTATTGTTTATGTAATATTCTTTTTTTGAGAAAGGCTTTTGCTATGTATTTCAGAATGGGCTTTAACTCACAGGGATCCTCCTGCCTCAGTTGCTCAGGGGATGGGATTACAGGCATGTGCCACTGCATTCACTTTATTCTTCCATTTTTATTATTTTTCTTTATTTTAGATATAAAAGACCAAAGACATCTTAATGAACACACATGCATTTAGAAAACACAAAAACATTACAGGCAGTACAGGAGCTCAGACAAGGTGATAGGAAATCGACAATGGCTGTTGTATTACATATTGTATCTTCAATTTGGATACATAGGATGTAATTTACACGCAATTAAACCTTCTAATTTTAAGTTTTTAATTTGGTGAATAGTAACAACTGTATGCAATAAGAGAAACACTAGTATAAGTATATGCAGAACATATCAAATAGTCCCCACTTTCCCCTGTGCTTCTGGCAGTAAACACCACCTTCCAGCCCTCGCTCCTGAAAGACTAACTGTGGTTTCTGATGCTATATTAATGACTTTTTTCAGAATTTGTTATTAAAGAACCATGAGTATGTATAATATCTCACTTCTTTTAGATGGGCATTTAGACTGTTTTTAATTTTTACTTGTTATATATAAGCATTTTCACATAAATCACTTTTGTACACATATATTTTTTTTCTTTTTGGTACTGGGAATCAAACTCAGGACCTCGTGCTTCCCAGGCAGGTGCTTGTGCTGTTGAGTTATATCCCCAGCCCTTGTACTTGTTTTTCTAAGGAACATACTTCAGTAGAAGAATCAGAGCAGATAAATTGTTTTAATTTTAATAGATATTGCCAAAATGTCTTCCTGATTTATTTTCAGAAAGGTTGTGTAAGAGCCAAACATTGTGGAAAAAATGAATCTATAGTGGCCTCAGAACTGTATCCTTATCTCCTCAGGAAAACCTGGTATTATCTGTCTTAGTCGGAATCTCCCCCAAAGCAGGCCTGAGGCAAAAGTGAAAATGAAGCTATTTTGTTAGGTAGGGGCAAGCCCTGTGAAGTTAGAGTAAAAGGGCCAGGAGAGCAGAGCGGGTGCTACTAGGAATGCAGGAAATGAAAGAGACAAAGCAACACAGCGCTAAGCATAACCATGCTGGCCTCTTCTCACACCTGCCTTCAGGAAGAGAACACATATGCACCTGGTATAGTCATTACTCACCTGGGACATTTGCCCAAATCAGTGTAACTTGGGCAGTGTCCACAGGGCACACGGGGCACAGATGCATATGTGTGGCTTCTTTTCATCTTCCATTTCTCTTCTGTGTTCCTTTTTTCCAATCACTGCTATGTATCCCACCAGGTGCTAATTCTTGGAAACTGAATTTGCATGATGTGGCACCTTCAGAAGCAATAGTTTAGGGCCCTCTATGTATCTGAGAGATAAAGAGCAAGTAGCAGCCTTAGCAGCTGTGTTCGGCTCGCACACGGGAAGGTAAGTGTTAGAGCCTGTGTCTGGGCGTCCCACCAAAGCCACACGCAGTCAAGGGGTGCGCTTTGAGGCTTCAGGGTTCATTCATGGTGCAGTGTTGCAATTAGGGATGTGAGTGCTGCCCTTGCCCCGGGGCGGCTAGTTTGCATACAGTGTAAGGGAGGTGAAGAAGCTGCTTGCCGGTGCTGCTCCCTTTCCTTCTTGTTGCTCTTGCTGTTTTCTGCCCCCAGGAGCTATTGCCCTGTGCCTTGTGCCACTCTGCCTCGCACTGAATGGCAGCCAAGTATGCACTGAAACCTCCACAGACTGAGAGAGAAACAAAGCTTTCCTTCCTTCACTCTGGGTGTTGAGTATTTTGTCCCAGTCGCGAGAG
Source organism: Dinomys branickii (assembly GCA_004027595.1). Taxonomy (NCBI): domain Eukaryota; kingdom Metazoa; phylum Chordata; class Mammalia; order Rodentia; family Dinomyidae; genus Dinomys; species Dinomys branickii. The sequence continues at coordinate 60,761 of PVLD010007776.1, forward strand.
AAATGTAACTGAGACAGTGATATGGTTATGGGCTCTCTGTGAGTCCTCCACAGCCACTGCCTGTCCAGAGCAAAAGCGAAGCGGTGGAGCAGCTGAGCAGCAGAGCTCCTGCCTGGCAAGCACAAGGTCCTACATTTGATTCCTGGTACCAGAAAAAAAAAAAAAGCAAACAGTCCAAGATGATGTCCAATGCATTATCAAGCAAGCAAAATTTGCAGGACGCTGTGGTCTACTAGGTTGACAGCTAAGTAAGACATCTGCTCATATGTCCTCAGGTTCTTATGTAGATTTTTGTCTTTCAAACTTTATTTTCTATTGTAATTTTGTCTTCTTAATTTATTGGTTTCTATCATTCATTTTAGACAATAATTCTTCCTCTCTCTCCATATGTATATATATATTTACATTCAGGATTTATTAACCTATCTAAATGTCTAAAATTAAACTTTATAAGGATTTAATATTATAAAATTTACAAGTGTGAATTTAGGCAAATGAATCAGTAATTTTACTTATTTACTGTTGGAAATTTAATAAAAAACTTTTCTTTCCCAACTCTATAGATAATTTTTCTCTTTTCTTCATACAGATTTATTGTTCCTATGTCCACTATTGTATTCTTTTTATGACAGTATAATATAAAGATATCTCAATTTTTTTTTCAAATGAACTGTATTGTGGCTTATCTCTAGATGTTCCCCCAAAGCATCATATACTCAGAGGAGGAACTCTTTGAAGGTTGTTGGATCTAGGGTATGTGTTGCTTGGACTCAAGATGTGAAGCTGAAATTGACTCATGGCGCAATGCTAGGATTGAGACTGGTCCACTCTGGCATGAGTGCTGCCTCCCCTAAACATGGGTAGCCTGGACAGATTATATGGGACAGAGAGAGGGTGGCTGTTCATTACTCAAAGCTAGTTCCTTGCTGCCTTGCTGGCTTCTGCCGGCCATGAACTTTCTTTCCTCTATGATGCCTCTCTGCCATGTAACTTTGCTTTGGAGACAACCAACTATGAACTGAAACCTCTGCAAAGTGTAGCTAAATAAACCTTTCCTCCTTTAACTTTGGATGTTGGGTATTTTGCCTTGGGGAAAAAAGGTACTAGGAAAGTCAGATGGCCATGGTCTAATATATTCTTAAATGGTCCTTTCTTATTTATGTGAGATGGCAAATTTATTATGCTCTGCAATTCCATTCTTAACTTTCTCTTTAGATTTCATTTGCCTATTCCTTTGAAGTAAAAAAATTAGTTCATTTCAGCACCTATTAAACCTGTTTTTTTTTTCTTTTTTGCAGAGTGATTTTTTTCCTTGTTTTTTACACAATAGTGTTGTAGTGTTTGAAACCAGGATACCAAATCCATGAGCTCCAACATGCCAGACAAGTGATCTGCTGCCAAGCTACACCTCCAGTGCACTGTCTCTCATATTGTTATAATTTGTACTTGTCTTTCTGTGAAGATTTTGGATTTAGTATTTTGATTTCTTAAAATATAGTGTGAATTTTGTGAAAAATTGATTAACTTTATTATCTTTTTAAATTATTTTAAAACTAAAAGAACAAAGACATATTAACAAACAGACACAAAGTAGCATAAGAACAATAAAATCAAAACTGATCTACAGACAAGGTGACAGGGAATCAACAATGGTTGTTGCTTTACAAATTGATAACCTCAAAGTGTATATTCAGGAACAAAGATACAGACATGCAAAATTGATCAATCAATTAATCATCAACTATTCCTTACTATGAAGTGACCTAGTTCAGTAGTACAACTATGTAAGATATGCTGTACTTACATACTTACTTTCTTACATATCTTTTTCCTGTCTTCCCTTTCCCTTTCTTTCCCTTTCTTTAAAGTGTAATAGAAAAAGAACTACATCAACAACAGAAAAAAAAAAAAAAGAAACCGAAAAGCATTAACAAAGAGACACAAAGTAGTACAATAACAGTATGATCAGAATTGAATTATAGACAAAGCCACAGAAAACCAACAATAGTTGATGCATTGCATATTGATATCTTCAAAGTGTATGCTCAGGATAACACATACAGACATACAAGATTAATCGAATAACCAGTCATCAACTATTCCTTAGCATTAAGTGACATAATACAATACTAGAACCATGTTAGCCCTCCTGCACATATGTATCTACATATATACATACATACATTTTTGCCTCTTTCTTTTCTCCTTTCCCTCGTCCCATCTGTTCTTTGCTTTTGAACAGATTTCCTTCATGTCTCTTAGTTTATATTCCCACCCTCAGGTTCTTACACCAGTGACACAATACATTGCCTGCTCATGTACCGCTGATTTATTTCACTTATGAGTATGGTTTCCCATTTTGACCACTTGCCTACAAAGTCCCCAAAACTGTCTTTCTTTATAGCTGAATAATATTCCATTATATAAAAATGCCACAGTTTTTTAATCCAGTCTTCTGTGGGTGGACACTTGGGTTGCTTCCGCATTTTACCTATTACAAATTGTGCTGCTATAAACATGGGTGCACATATATTAGAGTGATATGATGTTTTCAGATCTTCTGGGAAAATACCCAGAAGGGGAATAGCTTTTTTGAATGGAACCTCTAGACCTAGTTTGCTGAGAAATCTCCAAACTGCTTTCCACAGTGGTTGCACCAGTCTGCATTCCCACCATCAGTGTAATAGAGTTCCTATTTCTCCACAGCCTCTCCAGCATTTGTTATTGGACGATTTTTTCATACTGGCCAGTCTTGCTGGGGTGAGATGAAATCTCAGTGTTGTTTTTATTTGCATTTCTCGGATGACTAAGGATGTGGAACATTTTCTTATATATTTATTTGCCATTTGTATTTCTTTATCTGAGAAGTGTGTATTCATCTCAGATGCCCATTTCTGGACTGGGTTTTTGAATTTGGACAGGTACATGTTTTTTAATTCTTTGTATGTTCTAGAGAGAAGAACTTTGTCTGAGGGACAGCTAGCTAGGATTTTTTCCCAATATGTGGGTTTTCTTTTTACTTTGCTGGTGATTTCTTTAGATGTACAAAAACTTTTCAGTAGGATGAGGTCCCAATTATTGATTCTTTGAAGTGTTTCCCTTGCAGTTTCATTTTTGTTCATGAACCCTCTGCCTACTCCTATCTCTTCAAGATTTTTACCTACTTTCTCTTCCAATAGATTTAGAGTTTCTGTTTTAATATTGAGGTCTGTGATCCATTTTGACCTGAGTTTGGTGCATGGTGATAGACTTGGGTCTATTTTCAGTTTTTGGCAAGAGGCGAGCCAGTTTTCCAGCACCATTTATTAAACAGGCCTTCTTTTTTCCAGTGTGTTTGGTTGACCCCTTTGTCAAATATTAGGTAGCTAAGGGGGTTATTCATTGTGGTTGCATCTTCCAGTCTGTTCCATTGATCCTCAGGTCTGTTTTTTAGCCAGTACCAGGTTGATTTTATTACAGTAGCTTTGTAGTATAATTTCAGGTCAGGGATTGTGATTCCACCTGACTTGTCCTTATTGCCCAGGATTGCTTTTGCTATTCTGGGTCTCTTGTGGTTCCAGATGAATTTGAGGCATATTTTCTCTAGATCTGTGAGGTATGCTAATAGTAGTCTAATGGGAATTGCATTGAATCTGTACAACAGTTTTGGTAGTATGGCCATTTTCACGATGTTAGTTCTTCCTAACCATGAGCAGGGTATGTTTTTCCGTTTATTGAAATCATCTTCGATCTCCTTTCTCAGAGTACTGTAGTTTTCACTGAATAAATATTTCACATTCTTTGTTAGATTGATTCTTAAGTATTTCAATTTCTTGGTTGCTATTGTAAAAGGTATGGTTTCCTCAATTTCTCTCTCAGTCTGTTTGTTGTTCATGTATAGGAATGCTATTGATTTTTGGTTATTGACTTTGTATCCAGCTACACTGATGAATTTGTCGATTAATTCCAGGAGTTTTCTTGTGGAGTTTTTGGGGTCCTCCATATATAGTATCCTGTCATCTGCAAATAGTGATAATTTAACTTCTTCCTTTCCTATCCTTATTCCTTTTATTTCTCTCTCCTGTCTGATTGTTCAGACTAATGCTTCCAGAACTATGTTGAATAAGAGTGGTGACAATGGACATCCTTGTCTTGCTCCTGACTTTAAAGTGAAAGTTTTCAGTTTGTGTCCATTTAGTATGATGTTGGCTGTTGGTTTGTCATAGATGGCTTTGATCAGATTGAGGTAGAGGCCATCTATTCCTATTTTTTCTGAGGTTTTTAACATCAATGCACGTTGGACTTTATCAAAAGCCTTTTCTGCATCTATTGAGATGATCATGTGGTTTTTGTCTTTGACTGTATTAATATGATGTATTACATTTATTGATTTGCAAATATTGAACCATCCCTGCATTCCTGGAATGAATCCTACCTGGTCGTGGTGTATAATTTTCCTTATGATTCGCTGTAATCTATTTGCCAGTATTTTGTTGAGTATCTTTGCATCTATGTTCATTAGAGAGATTGGCCTATAGTTTTCTTTCTGGGTTGGGTCCCTCTCTGGTTTTGGCATCAGTATAATACTTGCCTCCAGAAATATGTTGGGGACAGTTGCTTCCTTTTCGATTTCATTGAAGAGTTTGAGGAGTGTTGGCATTAGATCTTCTGTGAATGTTTTATAGAATTCTGCTGTGAATCCATCAGGGCCTGGGCTTTTCTTCGTTGGTAAGTTTTTAATGACGTTTTCTATCTCATTAATTGATATTGGGTTGTTCAGAATTTTTATGTCTTCCTGATTCTATTTTGGTAATTTGTACCTTTCTAGGAATCTGTCCATTTCTTCTGTATTTTCTATCCTATGGGAGTTAAGATTTTCAAAGTACGTATTAATGATCTTTTGGATCTGTAGTGACTTCATCTTTTTTATTCCTTATTGCATGAATTTGAGATCTTTCCCTTGTTTTTTTGATAAGGTTGGCTAGGGGATTATCAATTTTATTTATTCTTTCAAAGAACGAACTCTTTGATTCACTAATTTTTTGTAGAGTTTTCTTCATCTCAATTGAATTAATTTCTGCCCTGAGTTTAATAATCTCCTTCCGTCTTTGGGCTCTTGGTTTGGCTTGTTGCTCTTTTTCTAAGAGTTTGAGGTGTAGCATTAGGCTATTTATTTGCTCTCTTTCTATTTTCTTTGTATATGAGTTCATTGCTATAAATTTCCCTCTGAGGACTGCTTTCATTGCATCTCACAGATTTCAGTAGGTTGTACTTGCATTTTCATTTATTTGTAGGATTTATTATAATTTCTTCTTTGATTTCTTGTGTGACCCATTGGTTATTCAGGAGGTTGTTGTCTAATTTCCAAGTGTTTATGTGGATTTTAGAGGTCTCTTTGTCATTAATTTCCAATTTCATTGCACTGTGGTCCGATAATATGCATGGGAGAATTTCAATTATCTTGCATTTAGGTAGATATGCTCTATGGCCTACAATGTGGTCTATTTTAGAGAAAGACCCATGTGCAGCTGAGAAAAATGTGTATTCTGATGCTGTGGGGTGGAACACTCTGTATACATCTACTAAGTCCATTTTTTCACACTTTTGGTTCAGGTCTGTTATTTCTTTACTGAGTTTCTGTCCAGTTGACCTATCTCTTTGCGTCAGACGGGTGTTTAGGTCTCCTATTTCAATAGTGTTATTAGTTATTGGATTTTTCACATCTGTTAAGATTGAACTTGTTAAGTTAGGTGCTCCATTGTTTGGTGCATAAATGTTTAGGATTGTTACCTCTTCCTCTTGCAGCTTTCCCCTAACTAGTATGTAATGGCCTTCTTTATCTCTTTTGATTGTTTTTGGTTTGAAGTTTACAGTGTCTGCAAACATAATAGCTACCCCTGCTTTTTTCTGGGGACCTGTTGCATGGAGAATTATTTTCCAGCCTTCAACTTTCAACCTGTGGATTTCCTTTTGAGTAAAATGTGTTTCCTGTATACAGCATATCGTTGGATTGTGTTGCTTAATCCACTCTTCCAATCTTTTCCTTTTGACTTGTGAATTGAGGCCATTTACATTTATGGTTATATGTTGGCTTATTCTAGTCAAGTTATTTACTTGTTGTTGTTTTCCTTCTTTTGCTGTCTGTTTACTTGCTTTTTCTGTTTAGGGGATTATTTCTATCATTGTTCTTGGGATTGTGGTCTCTTTTTTCTCTGCCTAGAATATCTTTTAGTGCTGTTTGCAGTGCTGGTTTGGCACTCATGAAGTTCTTCAGTTGTTCTTTGTCATGGAGATATTTTATTTCTCCATTGAATTTGAAGGATAGTTTTGCAGGATACATCAGTCTGGGTTGGAAGTTGTTTTGTCTCAGAATCTGTAATATCTCGCTCCAAGCTCTTCTTGATTTCATGGTTTCCATTGAGAAGTTTGCTGTGATTCTGATGGGCTTTCCTTCATAGGTGATCTGTTTCATTTCTCTAGCACCTTTTAACATTGTGTTCTTTTGCTGGATATATGGGATCTTGACTATTATATGTCTGTGTGTTGTTTTCCTTGGGTTATGGGTCGTTGGGTTTCTATATGCCTGGGTTAACTGCACTTCTGTATCTTTTACCTTTTTTTGGAAATTTTCTGCTATTACTTCAGCAAATATTCTTTTTATATCATTTGAGTTGTCTCCTGCTGTTTCACTGACTCCTATTACTTCAATATTATTTTGTTTTGCCTCATCTTGCAGCTGTTGGATTGATTTTTCTTGGGTTTTTGATGATTTTATGAGATCCTTCCTTTCACGCTTAGAGGCTGCCATGCTGTCTTCAAGGTCTGAGATTCTATCTACGGTTTCATTTAAGCGGTTTTGCAAGCTTTCAATGGAAGTTTTCAAATCCTGGCAATCTCTTTTGGCCTGTTTCATTCTTGGTAATTCATTCCTAAATTGCTCTTGTAACATTTCCATTTGTTTCCTACTTTCTTCTTATCTTTTATCTATTTCTTCTCTATGTGTATGGAACATTTCTTCCATTATAGTTTTCAGTTCATTTTTTGTCTGAGAGATTATTGCAGGTATGTGGCTTATTTCTACTTTAAGCTCTTCTATGTCCTGTTGGAGTTGTTTCATTTTTTTGGTTGCAGTTGTTTCAGAATTTGCAGGTATGTGGCTTCCTAGTTCCCCTGTATCCCCGCATCCAGGATTTGTTCTGGGTGGGGTGAGTTCTGAGACCACATTTTGTTCTTCTCTCTTCCCATTTTTGGGTATCAGATTCCAAATATTGAGCAATAAATTACCCAGGCTGTTCACCAGGCAAAGGTCTGTTGCAAAGGCTGCTCCAGTGACTCCTTCTCTTCGGGAGAATGTCCCTTAAGCTGTCTGCTGAGAGTTCCACTTAAAAGGCTTCTCAGGTGCTGGTTTGTGGGGTGGGCTACTCCCTACTGGAAGACCTGGGTGGGGCCTGTAAATCCGCTCCCCCACCCGCCCAGGGTTCCCTGCAGGTATGGGGACAGATCTCCTCCCCCACTCTGTGATCAGGTCACAGTGCGCAGATAGCTCACCCGTTTCTGAATCCGTGCCGGCAGGAAGGTTCCAAAGTGCCAAATCTCGCGCTCTCCGGGTCTGGGGGAGGGAGCGGGATGCTCCACTCCTCTGTGCTCCTCACGTGGGCCGCGGACTGCAGGCTGCTGAGGGCTTTGGCGGCGGGGCCAGGACCAGAGCGGGATCCCGTTTCCCTGCTCGGATTTGCGGAGCCTGCCCGAGCAGCATGGGTTCCAAGACCGCCCTGCGCTGCAGTCGCTAAAAAGCCGATTTTTTCGGCCGCCATTGCTGGCGAGCCACGCAGGGTCAGGAGGCGGGAGGGACCGTGCTGCCTGCGCCCACGGGATGCTTGGACCCAGCCGAGCCGCCACCCGTCCGTGGCGCAGAGCGTCTCTGGTTCCCAGCGCTCTGGTCTTTCCTGCCTCTCGCTATGGCAATTTGGTCCGACCCGCCACATCTCCGGCAGCGCAGAGAAACACGTTCAGTTTGAACTTCCCAGCCGAGGTCCCGGTGTTCACACTCGCCAAGTCTGTCACGAGCTGGGGGACTCTATCAGCGAGGATCCTTCCTTTGCTGCTCACCTGGTTGCCATCTTCCCGGAAGTCCATGTTTCACTTTTTAAACATAGCGTGCTTGAAGTTCTCTTGGGGTCTTTCCTAATCAGACTGCAGCCTGTAGATGTTACAGAAGGCAGCCTGGCAACTGCACTGTCAAAGTTTATTAATTTTAAATATTTTAATTAAAAAATAAAATCCCCCTTGTAAATGTGATTTTTCTTTATACTCTTAGTATGTACAAAATATAAAGGGAGAGGCATATTAGTCCAGCATCCAGAATATGATCCATGGAAAACTTATGGAAACATACTCAAAAAGCACTATTTTTTTGTCTTTTGTCTTTTTGAGACAGGGTTTCACTCTGTAGTTTGGGCTGGACTTGAACTCACTTTGTAGCCCAGACTGGCCTTGAATTTGAAGCAATCCTCCTACCTCAGCTTCCTGATTGCTGGGATTACCAGTGTGGGCCACCATGCCTGGCACAATTCATTCTTAATTCCTCTGTGAAAGAAATGTCACATTCTTTCATGAGTCTGGGTATCAGAAATCGCTGTGTTGCAAATATCAAGGAATGAAAGCCCGGAGAAACTTAACAAAGATGGAAGAAAGCACTGACCATACATTAGGGGCTTGACTGACCTTAGGCTGTGCAGTTCCAGTCACTTGGCTGAGGGGATGTCAAGATCCCTCTTCCAGGAATATCTTAAGTACCTTCTGCCTGTATTTGGAATAAACTTATAACCATATCTCATAAATAAGACAATTTGTTTTTATAAGTAATTTAATTTCACAAACTGTTTTAGGGAACACTGTCACTGAAGGGCACATGGTGTGGTTATGTTTATTGTAGCTATGTACATTATAATGACTTTCAGAAGCATGTATTTGAAAATAATAGGGCACAGAACTCAAAACTCCACAATGAACTCCGCAAAGAACTCCACTGATTCTTTGCCAGGTTATCAGTACAGAGTCTTAGACCCTCTGAGGATTAATCAAAGACAATTAAAAAATTGCACAACTTCTAGCACACTTGATCAGAAATGTTTCACATTTGGTCAGAAATTGACCTTACCTTGATATTGGGTGTTAAAATGAAAAGATTTTTTTTTAAACATAAAAGAAATCAGACCCAGGCTTTAGACACATATTTTAAAATCCTTTCTCACTTTTTATTTGGTTCCCATACCTCAGGCCTCTGAGTCTTGTATATGTTCATTAACATGTCTTCTAAATATAAGTAAGGCAAAAGTCATTGAATTTTGACATTAATGGTAAAATTGGAGATGATAAAAGTGTTCTAACGTTGAGGTATGCTATTATGAGTACAAGTTTATAAATACAAAGAATTTATCACTTATACCTCACTCTGCAGTTATCATCCAATTAGATAAACCGTGGAAAGCCTATGCTGTGTACTTCAGTTGTACAAAGCATTGGTTTCCAATCTACTGAAAATGAGGACATCTTTGGAGTAAGACCCTAGAGGGACTTGAGCTCCGTAATAATTTTAGCAATTTTATATGAAGAAAATGTCTTGGTTATTTTTCTCTCATTGCTGGGACCAACTACCCAATGCCCAAAATTAAGGAAGGAAAGGTTTATTCAGCTTACAGTTTGTGGAGGTTTTAGTCCATCCTCAGCTGGCTATAAGGCAGGGTGGCCCATGGCAGAGGGCTACAGTTCATGGTAGCAGAACACATCAAAGCAACAAGTGCCAAAAGGGAGGAATGGCAGCCAGCAGCCTCTTTCTCTCCCTTACACTGTATAGAAACTACTCATCCCAGGGTGGGTGTAGTACTCACACCCATAATCCCAGCACTGAATCATGGCTCAATCACAAATCCTAGAAGCTGTCCCAGGACTGTGTGAGGATTTTGGGGGACATGCAGACAAACCATAACAGAAAATATACTTATAAAAAATGTAATGGTGACAGTAATATTTTAGTTAATTTGCATATTATCACTCAAGGTGTCTGAAGAATTCATATATGGAAATGAAACATACAAACATGACTGTAGGGATATTTGATAAATGCTTAGTGTAGTGGATTGATAACTGGTGGTCAACATATAACCCCCAGCTGAACTAAGTAAGCATGGTTTTGGGTGTGGGAGGCTTACCTGGGGATTGTTGCTAGCAGCATAAGAGGCAGGACTGGAGAAGGAAATGCTGAGGCTTTTGGAGTGGAGAAAGGCTGTCGGAGCTGCTGGAAACTGTTGGTTGTTTTGAAGGAGCTCATCTTGCTGGCTTTCCTAATGAACTTGGCTATGTTCATTCTCCAAGGAGCTCAGGACCTCACTGGCACTGAGAATGGCTTTAGTTCACTTCAGGGCAGCTCTGGTCCTCACTTTGAGCATTGCTTTCTGGCTCGGGAGAGGAAGACGGTGCATTGCTAGTCTCCAGGACAAGCTTGCTGCACTGGCTTCCCTAATGGGAACCTGGCCATCTTGATTATCAGAGGAGCTTGGGACCTCACTGTTGCTGAGGATGGCTGTGGTATCTTTTGTGGGAGTTGTGGTTCTTCTGAGCATTGCTTCCTGGCTGCAGTGCAGATCCCTCAGCCTGCTAGCACAGACCCTTCATCCTACTGGCACAGACTTCCTAGATTCCACCACTGACCTTTGGGCCTTCCCAGTGCAGATCCATGAAACAGGCCTGCATGAGATGTTGTCATGGGCTCTGGGCCTCCAGTTGGATTCATGGGAGGCATTGTTTTGCGCTCTAGATGGATTCATGTAGGACATTATCTTGGGATCCAGGCCCTTAGTTGGATTTCTTGGTCTTGGTGTGTGGACAAATTTCCTGCACTCTTTTGGATATTGTTCTTTGGGTAACTATTATAAATAATCATATAAAGTATGTGTCCTATATTATGTTTTTTTCCTTGCAAAAAGAAGCCCTCCAACCAACACACTTGGACTTACCGATCATCTGTAATAAATTCACTGACTCCTAGACATCAAAAGCCCATGGGTAACAGATCGCTACTATAATGGATTTTTTCCCTCTAATCTGTGTTTGATCATTGTCAAACTCATTGTCTACTTGTACTTAATTGTCAGTACATCTCTTGGCTTTAATTCAGTATATCTAGACTCAAAATCATTTTTGTCAAAGCAGGTTTAATAAAAATTTATGAAGTCACTGAGGCAAAACACAAAATCTGAGCAGCCTACTCACAAAAGCACACCTGGAAAAGTAGTTAAGAAAGGTCAATTGACAACATCTGCTACCTAAGGAAGGCACAGGAAGCAAAACATTACAATGTTTTCTAGTAATGTATGAAAACAGAAGCATCTGTATGAAAGCTTTTCTCCTAAGATGAATGTGTGCTAGCCATAGAGGAACTTGGAACCTGACAGCTGGATAATTTTAATTCCTGAAAAGTTGAAACCTTAGAGAAAATTGAATAAAACATTTAAGAAGTTTTAATTAGCTGAAAGTTTCCTGTATTTGCAGTCTTTTGAGATTTTGTTTTCTAATTTTGAGATGGTGAGTGAAACATGCTATCTAAGTCTACCTTGTAGATATTTCAGCAACTTAGAAAGGTTATAAGCAACGTCAAAACATATGAGATGGCTTGTTCCAAGTATACTCTAGTAGAGGAAACCAGTTACAGAACGAACAAAAAGAATAAAACAGTGACTCACACAAAATGGGACATTCACATTGTTACATTCAAAAGAAAGAAAAACTAGCATCAGCTTCACCAATTTGTGAGTGATTTAAAAGCTATACTTTTAAAAATTAGGTTTGAGGACTGAATACATTGTGGAAAAGTGACAGTGTGCCAAGCATTGTGGTAAATATTAGTAAACATAATGAAACTGTTCACAAGATACCAGTGTGGTTGAATCAATACTTAATCAAGTCATAAGGTTTTGTTTAATAGATATAAAAAGCACATGCAAGCTACAAATATAAACCATGGATGGGCAATATTTAGACAGTAGAGCACATATGCTATCAATGGCCAGGATAGTTTGAAATTTTCATTAAAGTGATACATGAATTTGTGCCTTGCAGGATCTGGGGGAGCCCAGGAAGCAGATAAGAACAGAAGGAACATTTCAAGATCACTGGAAGGAAGGAAGAAAATATGATTACTGCAGTGAGATCTCTTACCAAAAAAGGGCAGGGAAACTGAAAAGGTAGGAATCAAAATGAATCGCTGTGAAGTAGCTACTGCTCCAGAAAGCCTGGCCCAGGTGAACCTGTTGGAACTTGTGGGTGAATCTGAGATGCCGCTTCATCAGGATATGAGTGGGAGCGTGAGTAGACAGCTGGGGCACAGTGCTCTGCAGAGCTGAAACATCTGATTCTGGTCTGGCTGCTGTTCAGAGAGACAGGCCTGGCATTCAGGAAGGCAGGGTTATACAGCAAGTGGGGATTCTAGGAAATGTGGCTCAACAAAGACAGAGGAAAAGCAGCGACCAGCACACTGCCTTGTAAGGATGGCAATAAGTTATTCACATTGAGCTTAAATTTTATAAAGAATTTAAGCTTAAAATTTAAAGATGAATTCCAGCATGGTAGTAGATTGAATGTTGTCCCTTCTTCCACCCCCACCTTCCGATATTGACAATAACCCTCAAAACATACTTGATTAAAATTGCTTTGTTTTACTATCTCATTTTTCTCCTATTACTAACATCTCTCTAAAAATATGCTTGTCCAAATTCACTGATCATATTCCAGTATTTTCCAACATATCTCAGTAAAAAGAAACAGATGATCCTGATCAAGGCAGAAGTTCTCTGTCTCTCTGTCTCTCTGTCTCTCTGTCTCTCTGTCTCTGTTTCTCTCTTCCTGTCTCTGTTTGTGCCTCTGTCCCTCGCTCTTGCTCCTCCCTCCAGTGTCTCTCTCTCTCCTGGCTGCGTATGGAACCCAGGACCTCAGACATGCTAGGCAAGTGCCATACGACTGAGTTACTCTCTATCTCTCTTGAAGCCTATTCTTAAAATGCCATGTTTGGTTGCAAAATTACATTGTCTCTTTCTATCACATTTTTCTACCTCTTGTAGATAAACTCTGTTCTTTGGTCTATTAATTCATTCAAGTAGGGAGTTCACCCAGGCAAATCTGAGATACCAAATCCATTCTCTGCCTTAATAGCCATATTTTCCCCCACAACAGTTATTCATGTTCTTACACTTGAAATCATTTTTTATTGTTCAGTTATCAAGACAAAAGAGTTCTCAATTCTATACGCAATTTACAATGATTTAATTGTGGTTTCCATTCCATGACAATATTCTGTTTATTGCATTTAGAATAAGGAAGACTTCAAAAAATTTCTTTTAGTCACACTCAAATCATTTCACTTAAAATTTTTTAATTTAAATAAATGTAAAATTTTTATAACTCTTGGGAAATGTATTCATGTATAAGGTATTTTAAAAATATGTACCCTTAAGGAAAAAGTAAGATAAAACAAAACTTTAATTAGAATTTGTCAGTATGATGACTAATATGTTATTATTTGGCTTTGGACATTTAACTTCACCAGTTAATTTACTTTGATCATGTATAAATAATTTCATATATGTAGAAATTTATTCCTATATAACCCCCAAGAAGGCAGAAGTTAGCTGTATTAAATCCTGATGATCAAATATATCACATTAGGCAATGTGGAGGGGCAAAAGTGTTCACTATTTCTTAAATAAAATTAAGTTGCATTTCAGCATAAAATCATCAGTAAATTTTTTGTCAATTTTTAATCATATTTTTCAGAAACAAAGAAGTGGAAAGCAGTTTTCCTACCCTTGATGTGCACAAGTACAACTATGAATAAGAACATTAAAGCAACCTTTAGAAACACTGTTGTTGGCTCCAGTCCAGCCACGGAGTACTAACAGTGACTCACACGTCGCCTTGCAGTGTACTGAGGCAGAGAGCAGTGAATCTGTGGTATGTGGGAATAAAGACAATCGCCAAAATTCCATGTCATGTAAGATTTGAATAATTTGTTCATTTATCATTCTTTCTCATCATCAAAAAATACCATGGAATTAATAATTCTTAGTTCATTTTAGTTAACAGGATAAACTCTTTAATTTTTTTATTATTAGTTGTAAAACCAAAGATAGATGAATCTCCCCAACATTGCCATAAATCTGCAGGTACAAGGGGCCAGGGATAGAGCTCAGTGGTACAAGCGCTGGCCTGGCAAGCACAAGGTCAGTAAAGCAATAGAAGACAGTAGTACAACTGTTAGATATCCTGTATATACATACATACATAATTTTCCCTTCTTTCCTTTCTCCTTTCCCACACCCCAGTTGCCCATTACTTTTGAGCATTTTCCTTTCATTTCACAATATTTATCATATCTCTTGGTTTTTATTCACTTTCAGGTACTTACACTATTGAGACAGTATGTTGCTTACACATGCAGGTCTGATTTACTTCACTTATGAGTATGATCTCTAGTTTTGACCATTTACCTATAAAAGCCTTGATTTTATCTTTCCTTATAGCTGAGTAATACTCCATTATATAAAAGTACCACATTTTTTTATCCAGTCCTCAGTGGATGGACATTTGGGTTGCTCCCACAATTTAGCAGCTATAAATTGTGCTGCTATGAACATGGGTGCACATACATCACTGTGATATGATGTTTTTGGATTTTCTGGGAAAATAACTAGAAGGGGAATAGCTGGGTTGAATGGGAACTCTAGCTCTAGTTTGCTGAGGACTCTCCAAATTTATTTCCACAGTGCTTTCACCAGTCTACATTCCGACCATCAGTGGAGAAAAGTTCCTATTTCTCCACAGCCTCACCAGCATTTGTTATTGGTTGATTTCTTAATGCTAGCCATTCTTACTGGGGTGAGATGAAATCTTGATGTTGTTTTAATTTGCATTTCTCAAATGATTAATGATGTTGAACATTTTCTCATATATTTATTTGCCATCTGTAATTCTTTCTCTGAGAAGTGTTTATTCATCTCAGCTGCCCACTTTTGGACTGGGTTTTTAAATTTAGAGGGGCTGATGCTTTTTAATTCTTTATATGTTCTAGATAGAAGGCCTTTGTCCGAGGGACAGTCAGCTAAAATTTGTTTCCAATTTGTGAGTTTTCTTTTTACTCTGCTGGTGACTTTTTTAGAGTGCAGAAACTTGTCAGTAGGATGAGATCCCAGTTGTTGATTCTTTGAAGTATTTCATGGGCAGTTTGATTTTTGTTCATGGACTCTCTGCCTACTCCTATGTCTTCAAGGTTTTTACCTACTTTCTCTTCCAATAGATTGTTTCTGTTTTAATATTGAGATTTGTGATCCATTTTGACTTCAGTTTGGTATATGGTGATAGACTTGAGTCTATTTTCAGTCTTTGGTGGGTGACAAACCTATTTTTCCAGCACCATTTATTAAAGAGGCTATTGTTCTTCCAGTAAGTTTGTTTCGCCCCTTTATCAAAGATTAGGTGGCTGAGTGTGTTATGTCTGTGTTTTCCACTCTGTTCCATTGATCTTCTGGTCTGTTTTTAGCCAGTACTGGTTGATTTATTACAGTAGCTTTATAGCATAATTTCAGGCCAGGGATTATAATTCTACATGCCTTGCCCAGGATTGCTTTTGCTATTCTGGGTCTCTTCTGATTCCAGATGAATTTAAGGAATGTTTTCTCTAAATCTGTGATGTATGCTAATGGTAGTTTAATTGGAATTGCATTGAATCTACAACAATTTTGGTAGTATGGCCATTTTCACAATGTTGGTTCTTCCTATCCATGAGCAAGGAATGTTTTTCCATTTATTGAAATCCTCTTCAATCTCTTCTTTTAGAGTACCATAGTTTTAATTGAATAGATCTTTTACTCCTTTTTTTGGTGTGTGTTACTGGGGATTGAACTGAGGACCTTGCACTTGCCAGGCAGGCGCTTATTCCACTGAGCTACATCCCCAGCCCCTTCTACTTTTTTTGCCAGATTGATTAAATATTTCAGTTTCTTGGATACTATTGTGAAAAGTATGCTTACCTTAATTTCTCTCCCAGTCTGTTTGTTATTTGTGTATAGGAATGCTATTGAATTTTAGGTGTTGACTTTGTTTCCAACTACATTGCTGAATTTGTCAATTACTTCAAGAAGTCTTCTTGTGGAGGTTTTGGGCTCTTCCATGCAGAGTATCATGTCATCTGCAAAGAATGATATTTTTACTTCTTCCTTTCTTATTCTCATTCCTTTTATTTCTCTCTCTTGTCTAATTGCTCTGGCTAACAGTTCCAGAACTATGTTGTACAGGAGTGATGACAGTGGATATCCTTGTCTTGTTCCTGACATTAAAGTGAAAGCTTTCAGTTTTTGTCCATTTAGTATGATGTTGGCTGTTGTTTTGTCACAGATGGCTTTGATCAGATTGAGGTAAAGAATATGTATTCCTATTTTCTGTAGAGTTTTTTATCATAAATGCATGTTGGACTTTGTAAAAAGGTTTTTTTGGTGTCTATTGAGATGATCATGTGGTTTTTGTCTTTGGCTCTATTGATGTGGTGTATTACATTAATTGATTTGCAAATATTGAACTATCCCTGCATTCCTGGAATAAATCCGGCGTGGTCGTGATATATGATTTGCTTGATGATTTGCTGTATTCTATTTGCTGGTATTTTACTGAGTATCTTTGCATTATTCATATATTCATTAGGGAGATTGGTCTGTAATTCTCTATCTTGGTTGGGTTTTTCTCTGGTTTGGGTATCAATATAATACTTGCCTCCAAAAATGAGGTAGGGAGAATTACTTCATTTTCAATTTCAGTGAAGAGTTTGAAGAGTGTTGGTATTAAATCTTTGAATTTCTTGTAAAGTTCAGCTGTGAATCCATCAGGGCCTGGGCTTTTCTTTGTCAGTAAGTTTTTAATCATATTATCAATCTTATTAATTGATATTGAGTTGTTCAGGGTTTTTATATCTTCTTCATTCAGCCCTGGTCATTCATGTACATCTAGGAATCTATCCACTTCTCCTGAGTTTTCTATCCTATGGGAGTAAAGATTTTTAAAGTAGTCATTAGCCATCTTCTGAATTTCTATAGAATCTATATTAATTTCATCCTTTTCATTCCTTATTGTATGAATTTGAGTTCTTTCCTTTTTTTGACAAGATTGGCTAGAGGTTTACCAATTTTATTCATTCTTTGAATAAGCAATTCTTTGATTCATTGATTTTTGTAGGGTTTTCTTCATTTCAGTTGCATTAGTTTCTGCCCTGATCTTTATAATCTCCTCCCTTCTTTGGGCTTTGGGCTTGACTTGTTCTTCTTTTTCTAAAAGTTGGAGGTGCAGCATTAGGCTATTTTTTGTTCTCTTTCTGCTTTCCTTATGTGAGTTCACTGCTATAAATTTCCCTCTGAGGACTGCTTTCATTGTATCTCACAGATTCTGGTAAGTTGTCTGTATATTTTCATTTGTTTATAGTTATTTTTTCATTTCTTCTTTAATTTTTTCTGTGACCCATTGGTTGTTCAGGGGTTTTTGGAGTTCCTTTTGTCATTAATTTCCAATTTCATTACACTGTGGTGAGATAATATATATGGGATAATTTCAGTTGTTTTGCATTTAGGTAGGTATGCTCTGTGAGCTAGAATGTGGTCTATTTTAGAGAAAGTCCCATGTGCAACTGAGAAAAATGTGTATTCTAATGTTGTGGGTGGAGCACTCTGTATACATCTACTAAGTCCATTTGTTCACAGCTTTGTTTCAGATTTGTTATTTCTTTGCTGATTTTTTGTCCAGTTGATCTATCTCTTTGTGTCAAAGGGGTGTTGAGGTCCCCTATTAAAATAGTGCTATTAATTATATGGGCTTTCATGTCTGTTAAGATTTGTCCTACGTAGTTTGGAGCTCCAGTATTTGGTGCATATACATATTTATGATTGTTATCTCATCCTCTTGCAGTTTTCCCCTAAGAAGTATATAGTAACCTTCTTTATCTCTTTCAGTTGTTCTCACTTTGAAGTTTTTCATTGTCTGCAAACATAATAGCTACTCTTGCTTTTTTCTGGGTTCCTGGTGCATGGAAGATTGTTTTCTATCCTTTGACTTTTAGTCTATGGATTTCCTTTTGAGTAAAACATGTTCCCTCTACACAGATATCATTTGATTTTGTTTCTTAATCCACTCTGCCACTCTGTTTATTTTGACTGATGAACTGAGGCCTTTTACATTTATGCTTATAACCAATATGTGTTGGGTTATCATTGTCATGTTATTTACTTGCTGTTGGTTTCTTACTTCTTCTACCTGTTTTCTTGTTTGCTTTTCTTCAGGGCTCCTTTCTGTTATTGTTCTCGCAACTGTGTACATTTTTTTCTCTGTCTAGAATGTCTTTTAGTGCTTTTTGTAAGGATGGTTTGGCACTCATGAAGTTCTGCAGTTGCTCTTTGTTGTGGAAATATTTTATTTCTCTGTTCAACTTGAAGGATAATTTAGCAGGATATATCAATCTTGGTTGGAAACTGTTTTGTCTTAGGACCTGTAATCCTTCACTCCAAGCTCTTCTTGATTTGATGGTTTCTACTGAGAAGTCTACTGTGATTCTGATGGGTTTTCCTTTATAGATGATCTGTTTCTTTTCTCCAGCAGCTTTAATATTCTGTTCTTTTGTTGGAGATCTGAGATTTTGATTATTGTATGTCTGAGTGTAGTTTTATTATGGTTATGACTAGAAGGAGTTCTATATGCCTCATTTTCCTGTATCTCAGACTCTGTTTCCTTGTTTGGTAAATTTTTGGCCATTATTTCTGCAAATATTCTTTTTATGTCATTTGTGTCACCTCCTGATGTTTCATTGACTCCTATTACTCTGACATTATTTCTCTTTGCCTCATCTAGCAGCTGTTCGATTGATTTTTCCTGGATCCTTGTTGAGTTTAAGAGATCTTTCCTTTCATGGTCGGTGGTTGCCATGCTGTCTTCAAGATCTGAAATTCTATCTTTAGCTTCATTCAAGCAGTTTTACAAGCCTTCAATGGAAGTTTCAATTTCCTGGAAATCTCTTTGAGTCTGTTTCATGCGTTCTAATTCATTCCTATATTGCTCATGTACCGTTTCTATCCATTACCTATGTTCATCTATATTTTTAACTGTTTCTTCTCTAGATATGTAGAGCATTTCTTTCATTGTATTGTCATTTTATTATTTTCCTGAGAGATTAGGTCTGATCTGATCTCTTGTATGGTCTGATGGAGTTGGTTCTTTACTTCCACTGTAGTCATTTCAGCAATTTCAAGTGTGTGTTTACCCATTTCTCCTATGTTGATGTCTCCTGGACTTGTTCTGAGTGGGATGGAGTTCGGAGATTGTGTTTTAGCCCTTCATCTTGTCATGTTTGATGTTGGAGGCAGAATGCTCAGTCTCCCTCTTCTCTGGCAGTTCAGTAGAGGACAGTAGTGGCCCTAGGTTTCCTGGTGGTCAGGCCTGCCCCTCAGTGTCTGCGGAGACGCACTGATAGGCTGGGTTTTTCCAGTAGGTGGTAAGGTGTACCTAGTTCTCCCAAGTCTCAGATGTGAACTGTGATGTCAGGGGATAGCAGATGGTTTGATACAGCAACCCCTTGCATTTCAGGGCATGTGTATGACCTACAATCTGATTGCACTGGTAGCTGAATCCCAGACCAGTGGTCCTCAACCCCAGGCAGTTCAGTATACTGGCAAAACTCAGACAGGAACTGCAGGGTCAATAGTTTGTGGACCACCTGATTTTTGTGTCTGTAGCCAATATTGGCTGTGCACTGGAGCCGGACGCAGGCCGCAGCAACAGAAATCATGGACTGCTTGTGTGTGCCAGCTCCCAGAGGGCAGGGAACAAGTGAAGCCCAGTCCCAAACCGTGGTGTCAGCTGCTCTCCAGCACCCACACCAGGTGCAGGGAGGGTGGAGACTCACACAGTAATGGCGGCAGGGTCATGAGTCTCCTGCTTTGTCCCCATGAAATATATGGGAAATACCTGGTTCTCTTGGCAGCCTTAAGCTGGGAACCATGCTCTCAGCGTGTGGCAGCCCTGAGGCCCAACTTCAGTTCAGTATACACAGAGAAGCCAGGAACAGGGTGCACCAATAGCGATTGCAGACTGCCTGTGTGTGTGACCTTCCAGAGGGCAGGGCACAAGTGAAGCCCAGTCCCAAACTGCGGTGCCAGCGCCTCTCCAGTGCCTTCACCGTTACCTCATTCATAGCTGGGCACTCGCAGGGAGGGCCCATGAGCGAAATCCAATGAAAGCAGTTCTCAAGCGTTGTCAGTGAGCATCTAATTTTGAACTTTAAATAGCATGGTTTAATTAATAATTTAGTAACTCCTAGTACATTTCAGTAAGTACAATGGGGAGCTAGAGAGGAGCTCGATTTTTATCTAGTACTGCCACTTCATTTTACCAGTGAATAAATGTGGCCCAGACAGGTTAGGTAGGTTACCCAGGGGCATGTACTGTGTCAGTAACAACTAAAATTAAAACCCAAGTGATTACCCAGTTTTATAGAACTCCATTAATTAATACCGGCATTATATAAAAAAAAGAAGAAAAAGAAAAGAAAAATATAAGATTTTGGTTAACCCTAGAGAGAAAATAAGAATGTCATAAGTAGAATAGATAAATTTTCGTTCATTCCTTTAGCAGTATACTTTGTTTCAAAAATCCACCTGGAAGTCTACAAACATGGAAAATGGGACCTGTTACTGCTGAGTAATAGACCATCTGCAGTGTTGTGAACTTTGGTTTTAACCGCCACATTCTGCATGAAAGTCTGAGTTTCTCAAGACTCTCCATAGGGATTCTCCCTGTACGCTTTTCTTTACTTGCTGACACCTGCATTTTAGCAACTGTTTTGTTGTACAAAGACTGATGCTACCGGAGTATGGTACACCTCCTGAGTACAGAAATTTCTTCACACTCTGCTATCTCTCATGTGTTAAAGAGTATTTTTGGTAAATGTGTTTAATGTCACAATGGAAGGGCCTGTTCAGGTAATTTAAAGAGAAATTTAGAGCGACATGTTTTAATGTCAATTGGAATTTTGTTGGTTTCTTTCTAATATGGATTTCAACTGGTAATTTATGTAAGAAAACAAAGAAATTTTTCTTTTTCAGAAATCGAACCACACTTAAATCTTCCTATACTCATATATTAGCTGTACATTCTATGTGCTTATTGTACTTGACCTTTGGAAATTTAGCTAATGCAATTCGATTTTGAAAAAAAATTTTAAATGGCTTTAGTGAGCTATTTAGGTAACTTATGACTGAACTATTTTATGGAAAGATAATACTAATTAATTTTCCTTTCATTCATTCCTTTAGCAAAATACTTCGTCTCATAAAGTCAACTTGGGTGTCTATAAACACAGAAAATGGGGACCAGTTACTGCTGAGTAATTGACCATCTGCAGTGCTGTGAACTTCAGGTTTAACCACCACATTCTGAATGAAAGTCTGAGTTATAAATGTTATAAATGTTACAAAAATTTGCCTATGATCATCAAAAATACAGCAATAGTAAATCAGCATATTGGCTTTAATTTCAATTTTATTTAAGAAAACATAAATATGAATATAGAAAGTTATTTTTTAATCCTACTAGAAATAATGTTTTACCTGAAGTTATTTTTATCACTATTATTTTTGGGTATTACAGATTGTCATAATAAAACATTTCATACAAAACTGAGACCCAGGAAATCCAAGTTCTGGATATATGTGTTCCTTTGAGGCTAAATTAAATTAATATTTATGTTGCTTCCCCAAGTATAAATTCAAAGTGTACTTTGAAAGAACAAATTGCATATTTCTATGTCTGGTTGTAATGCAACAGTTTCAGCGATGAATGTCCTTTCTTAGAATAGGAAGACCGATGCTTTCAAAAATACCTGTGTGGTGGTGCCACTAGGGCTGGTCAGGTGAGGTAGCCATGGTGTATCTATTGCATCCCTTGGGAAGATTTTCAATTCTTCTTGTGAGTAGAGACAGAATGCATAGGGCAAGGTCCACTGATAAGAGCCAGAGAGGTCCAAGAAATTCCAGCAGCTTCCTAGCAGTGGAGAGTTGAGAATTGAACTTTGATGGTTACGCAGAGACAAAATATAAGGAAGTCATTATTCCGGTGCTTTGCTTTCAATATAGTTCATTCCAAACTCATGTAAAATTGTAATATCAATGATGACAATAACATTCCCACTAGGTGGGAAACTTAAGATGTGGTTCTGCCTTCATCAGTGGATGAATATATTCCTGTAATCAATGAATTAAAAGGTTGTTAATGTCTTGTCTCAAGGGTAGCTTTGTTGCTCCACCTCAAGACTATGCCAGGAGTTCCGGGAAGATGGCGACCAGGTGAACAGCAAAGAAGCGATCCTCCGTGATAAACACCACCAGCTCAAGACAGACTTGGCGAGCGTGAATGCCGGGACCTCAGCTGGGAAGCTCAAACTGAACGTGTTTCTCTGACCTGCCGGGAGAGACGCGGTAGGGCAGCCCAAATTGCCGTGGCCAGACGCGGGAAACCCCCAAACGCTGGGCACCAGAGACGCTCCGCGCGGGGAGAGGGTTGACTGGGTCCGAGTGCCCTGGGGGCACAGCCAGCTCGGTCCCTCCCGCCTCCTGAACCGGCACAGCTTTCCAGCGACTTCGTCAGAAATCGGCTTTTTAGCAGCGGCAATGCCCAGCAGTCTCAGATCTCGCGCGCATCGGGCAGGCTATGCAGCCTAGGCCCTGAGCGGCCTGCAGTCCGTGGCCGAGGCGGCAAGAGGAGCACAGAGGAGCGGAGCATCCCGCTCCCTCCCACAGACCTGAGAGTGCAAGGAAACAGAAGTGGCAGCCAGTGGCGGATCGCGAGCATAGCACAAAAAACTGGCACTTTGGAACCTTCTTGCCTGCAGGGACTCCGAAAACTGGTGAGTTATCTGCGATTGCGATCGGATCACCGAGTGGGGGAGGAGATCCGTCCCTATACCTGCAGGGAAGCCTGGGAGGGCAGGGGAGCGGTCTTACACACCCCACCCAGGTCTCTCGGTAGGGAGTAGCAAACCAGCATCTAAACAGCCTTTTAAGCGGAACTTTCAGCAGAAAGCTTAAGGGACATTCTCCCAAAGAGAAGGACTCATTGGAGCAGCCTCTGCAGCAGACCTTTGCCTGCTGAACTGCCTGGGGAATTTATTGCTCAATATTTTGAATCTGATACCCGAAAATGGGAAGACAGAAGAACAAAACGCAGTCTCAGAACTCAACCCCACCCAGAACAAGTTTTGAATGTGAGGATACAGGGGAACCAGGAAGCCACATACCTGCAAGTTATGAAACGATTGCATACAAAATGAATACAACTGCAACAGGCCATACAAGAGCTTAAAGCAGAAATAAGCCACATACCTGCAATGATCTCTCAGACAAAAAACGAGCTGAAAACAATGATGGAAGAAATGTTCCATACACATAGAGAAGGAATAGACAAAAGACTAGAAGAAAATAGGAAACAAATGGAAACGTTACAAGAGCAATTTACGAATGAATTACCAAGAATGAAACAGGTCCAAAGAGAATGCCAGGATTTGAAAACTTACACTGAAAGCATGCAAAACCGCTTAAATGAAACCGAAGATAGAATTTCAGAACTTCAAGACAGCATGGCAGCTTATGAGCGTGAAAGGAAGAATCTCATAATATCATCAAAGGCACAAGAAAAGTCAATCCAACAGCTCGAAGATGAGGCAAAACGTAACAATATTCGAGTTATAGGAGTGTGTGAAACAGCAGGAGACGTCACAAATGATATAAAAAGAATATCTGCTGAAATAATAGCAGAAAATTTCCCAAACAAGTTAAAAGATAGTGAAGTTCAGTTAATCGAGGCATATAGAAACCCAATGATCCATAACCCAAAGAAAAACACAAACAGGCATATAATAGTCACGATCCCAGATATCCAGCAAAAGAACACAATATTAAAAGCTGCTAGAGACATGAAACAGATCACCTATAAAGGAAAGCCCATCAGAATCACAGCAGACTTCTCAACGGAAACCATGAAATCAAGAAGAGCTTGGAGAGAGATATTACAGATTCTGAGACAAAACAACTTCCAACCCAGACTGATGTATCCTGCAAAACTATCCTTCAAATTCAATGGAGAAATAAAATATTTCCATGACAAAGAACAACAGAAGAACTTCATGAATGCCAAACCAGCATTGCAAACAGCACTAAAAGATATTCTAGACAGAGAATAAATAGACCACAATTCCAAGAAAAACATTAAAAATAACTCCCTAAACAGAACAAGCAAGAAAACAGTCAGGAAATGAAGAAAAACATCAAGTAAATAACATGAGTAGAATAAGCCAACATATAACCAAGATAACCATTAATGTAAATGGCCTCAACTCAAAAGTCAAAAGGAAAAGATGGAAAGAGTGGATTAAGGAACACAATCCAATGATATGCTGTATACAGGAAACACATTTTACTCAAAAGGAAATCCACAGATTGAAAGTTAAAGGTTGGAAAACAATTCTCCATGCAACAGATCCCAAGAAAAAAGCAGGGGTAGCTATTATGTTTGTAAACAATGTAAACTTCAAACCAAAAACAATCAAAAGAGATAAAGAAGGCCATTACATACTAGTTAGGGGAAAGCTGCAAGAGGAAGAGGTAACAATCCTAAACATTTATGCACCAAACCATGGAGCACCTAACTTTACAAGTCAAATCTTGACAGACGTAAAAAAACAAATAACTAATAACACTGTTGTAATAGAGGACCTAAACACCCCTCTGACGCAGAGACAGGTCAACTGGAGAGAAACTCAGCAAAGAAATAACAGACCTGAGCCAAAAGTGTGAACAAATGGACTTAGTAGGTGTATACAGAGTGTTCCACCCCACAACATCAGAATACACATTTTTCTCAGCTGCACATGGGTCTTTCTCCAAAATAGACCACATTCTAGCCCATAGAGCATATCTACCTAAATGCAAAAGAATTCAAATTATCCCATGCATATTATCGGACCACAGTGCAATAAAATTGGAAATTAATGACAAAAAGAACTCCAAAAGCCACATAAATACATGTAAATTAGACAACCACCTCCTGAATAACCAATGGGTCCCACAAGAAGTTAAAGAAGAAATTAAAAATTACCTACAAATAAATGAAAACGCAAGTACAAACTATTGGAATATGTGGGATGCAATGAAAGCAGTCCTCAGAGGGAAATTTATAGCAATGAAATCATAGACAAAGAAAATAGAAAGACAGCAAATAAATAACCTAATAATATACCTCAAACTCAGAAAAAGAGCAACAAGCCAAACCAAGAGCCCAAAGAAGGGAGGAGATTATGAAACTCAGGGCAGAAATTAATGCAATTGAGATGAAGAAAATTCTACAAAAAATTAGTGAATCAAAGAGTTGGTTCTTCGAAAGAATAAATAAAATTGATAAACCCCTAGCCAACCTTATCAAGAAAAGAAGGGAAAGATCTCAAACTCATGCAATAAGGAATGAAAAGGATGAAATCACTACAGAGCCCACAGAAATTCAAAAGATCATTAATACCTACTTTGAAAATCTTTACTCCCATAGGATAGAAAATTCAGAAGAAATGGAAAGATTCCTAGAAATGTACAAATTACCAAAATTGAATCAGGAAGGCTCAAAAATCCTGAACAACCCAATATCAATTAATGAGATTGAAAACGTCATTGAAAACTTACCAACAAAGAAAAGCCCAGACCCTGATGGATTCACACCAGAATTCTATAAAACATTTAGAGAAGATCTAATGCCAACACTTCTGAAACTCTTCAATGAAATCGAAAAGGAAGCAACTCTCCCCAACACATTTCTGGAGGCAAGTATTATACTGATACCAAAACCAGACAGAGACCCAACGAAGAAAGAGAGCTACAGGCCAATCTCGCTAATGAACATAGATGCAAAGATACTCAACAAAATACTGCCAAATAGATTACAGCGAATCATAAGTAAAATCATACACCATGACCAGGTAGGATTCATTCCAGGAATGCAGGGATGGTTCAATATTCGCAAATCAATTAATGTAATACACTATATTAATAGAATCAAAGACAAAAACCACATGATCATCTCAATAGATGCAGAGAAGGCTTTTGATAAAGTCCAACATACATTCATGTTAAAAACCTTAGAAAAAATAGGAATAGATGGCCTATACCTCAATCTGATCAAAGCCATCTACAAGAAACCAACAGCCAACATCATACTAAATGGACATAAACTGAAAAGTTTCACTTTAAATTCAGGAAGAAGACAAGGATGTCCATTGTCACCACTCCTATTCATCATAGTTCTGGAAGCACTAGCCAGAGCAATCAGACAAGAGAGAGAAATAAAAGGAATTAGGATAGGAAAGGAAGAATCAAACTATCACTATTTGCAGATGACATGATACTATACATGCAGGACCCCGAAAACTGCACAAGAAAACTCCTGGAATTAATTGACAAATTCAGCAGCATAGGTGGATACAAAGTCACCACCCAAAAATCAATAGCATTCCTATACACGAACAACAATCAGACTGAGAGAGAAGTTGAGGAAACCATACCTTTACAATAGCAACCAAAAAATTGAAATACTTAGGAATCAAACTAACAAAGAATGTGAGAGATTTTTTCAGTGAAAACTACAGTACTCTGAAAAAGGAGATTGAAGAAGATTTCAATAAATGGAAAAACATACCCAGCTCACGGTTAGGAAGAACTAACATTGTAAAAATGGCCATACTACCAAAACTGTTGTACAGATTCAGTGCAATTCCCATTATACTACTGTTAGCATACCTCACAGATCTAGAGAAAATATGCCTCAAATTCATCTGGAACCAGAAGAGACCCAGAATAGCAAAAGCAATGCTGGTCAATAAGGACAAGTCAGGTGGAATTACAATCCCTGACCTGAAATTATACTACAAAGCTACTGTAATAAAATCAACCTGGTACCGGCTAAAAAACAGACCTGAGGATCAATGGAACAGACTGGCAGATGCAACCATAACGAAAAACCCACTCAGCTACCTAATATTTGACAAAGGGGTCAATCAAACCAACTGGAAAAAAGAAAGCCTGTTCAATAAATGGTGCTGGAAAAACTGGCTTGCCTCTTGCCGAAAACTGAAAATAGACCCAAGTCTATCACCATGCACCAAACTCAGGTTAAAATGGATTAGAGAGCTCAATATTAAAACAGAAACTCTAAATCTATTGGAAGAGAAAGTAGGTAAAAATCTTTAAGACATAGGAGTAGGCAGAGAGTTCATGAACAAAAATGAAACTGCAAGGGAAACACTTCAAAGAATCAATAATTGGGACCTCATTCTACTGGAAAGTTTTTGTACATCTAAAGAAATCACCAGCAAAGTTAAAAGAAAATCCACAAATTGGGAAAAAATCCTAGCTGGCTGTCCCTCAGACAAAGGTCTTCTATCTAGAACATACAAAGAATTAAAAAACATGTACCTGTCCAAATTCAAAGAAATGGGCATCTGAGATGAATACACACTTCCCAGATAAAGAAATACAAATGGCAAATAAATATATGAGAAAATGTTCTACATCCTTAGTCATTCAAGAAATGCAAATAAAAACAACATCGAGATTTCGCTTCACCCCAGTAAGACTGGCCAGTATGAAAAAGTCATCCAATAACAGATGCTGGCGAGGCTGTGGAGAAATAGGGACTCTATTACACTGCTGGTGGGAATGCAGACTGGTGCAACCACTGTGGAGAGCCGTTTGAAGATTCCTCAGCAAACTAGTTCTAGAGGTTCCATTCAAACCAGCTATTCCTCTTCTGTGTATTTTCCCAGAAGGTCTGAAAACATCATATCACTCTGATATATGTGCTCCCATGTTTATAGCAGCGCAATGTGTAATAGCTAAAAGGTGGAAGCAACCCAAGTGTCCATCCACAGAAGACTGGATTAAAAAACTGTGGCATTTTTATATAATGGGATATTATCCAGATCTA